>OMKZ01033312.1:6024-38730 GCA_900302535.1 Neoniphon sammara | reverse complement strand
GTATGATGTTGTAGATCAAACCCGATCTACAATCAAGTGAACACAGCAAACTAGAGTATCACAACACTGCCTGCCTGCCTCCCTGTTACATAGGGGTTGAGGATGAAAGTGGATGTCTGCTTGTTTGAATGTGAGATTGACAGAGTGCGTTCCGAGAAGAATTTCAAGGTATTGAAGTGTGTGTGTGTGTGTGTGTGTGTGAGAAAAAGAGAGAGAGAGAGAGAGAGACAGAGAGGGAGAAAGAGAGACAGAGAGAAAAAGAGTGTTTGGTCTAGGGAGCATATGCACAAAGGGTTTGAGCTGTGTGTGTGTGCGTATGTGTGTGTGTGTGTGTTAGGCCCATCCCATTGTTCCTCAGGGTTGAGAGTTTGCCAGGCGGTAACCCGACAAGGCTCTGACAGATCTAGGCTAACACTAATGGGGATAGGATGCATCATCCCCATCATCACAGCGCTATACTACCAGTACACACACACACACACACACACACACACACATACACACACCTCTTATCTCCCTCAGTGCCACAAGCACATGCGTGTTGGGATACAGAACACAGGATTAAGTCATGAAGATAATCATGAATTCACTTACATCAGGTGTTTACACACACACACACACACACACACACACACACACTACATGTTATATCATCACAGCATCAGCTATGTTCTGAGAGGGAACAAACACGAGAGACAACACACACACACACAAAATGCAATGAAAATTGCTCCAAACAATCCTAACCTTCAGAAACTGATGAAACGCAGGCCTAATTATTCTGCTGCATTTCTTGGTGGGAGGTTGGTGGAAGCCTAATTGCTAAAGTGAGCTTTGACAAGGTTGCCAGCACAATTCCCCAGATGAGCCTGTGAAATCAGGGAAGGATGAAGGACAAGGGAGAAAGAAGCTAAAAGGGGAATACAACTCAATTTGATGATACTCTCGTGTTATTCCACAACCTACAGGCACTCAAATCAATACTTGTGAACCTGAACAATTCTCCTCCGCAGTTAAAGCTCAGAGAACTGCCGTTCTGATCTATGGTGTCATCAAGTCGAACAACCTGTAGCTGCTCCATTTGTGAGAGGAGGAGACCAATTTTATGTTTTTTCAGCTTTAGAGGAGCATTTTTTTGTGTTCGCATCTTCAGTGGACCAATCGGTGCATTCCAATTCATAAAAAATGACACCTCCAACAAACAGTGCTTTTATCCCATCAAGAGATAACTGTCAATAATGTTAGCTTATAAGGCCCCAGTGTATAGCATCAGGTCGGCTTACTCCCATACCATAAGCAGCCTCTGTAAGCGGGGTGGGATGGGCGTAAAAAGGCACTCTTCATCAATTATTTGCCTCGGTGCAATATAAGATAACTCAGATTTGAAACACTTGTCAGAGCAGCGTATTTTCCTGAGTGCTTCACAGAAACTGAATTATTATTACTGATAAAAGCAAAGAAAGGCGAGGGGGGTGGGTGGGAGCAAAAGAAGACGAAGACGAGACAAGACTCGGAAAAACAAGGAGGGGAGGAGACCGAGAGACGGGAGACCAAGGGGAAGACAGAGGAGAGGAGATGCAGACGGAGAGAATGACAGAAGAGGAGTAAGACTAAGAAAAGAAGGGAACAATAACTGGCGGGGTGCTTTCACTGGTACATGTGACCCAGACTGTCTTCACCATCAAACACAATAAAGCACCCACTGAGTGAGAGAGCATGTCTCGTATCCCGCAATACAACTTCAAATCTGATACAGCGGCAGAGAGCTGTCTATAAATTCACAAAGAGGAAGAGAGACGGGACAGCAGTTTCATTGGCTGGGTGAGATCTTCAGCTGGGTGAAGTTTGAAATACGCCAAAAATCCATACTAGACACATCAGAAGTGCTGCAAATCAGGCCCATGTGTCTGCACCTACTACTGTCAATCAGTCTCTCGGAGGACATTAACATGAAGCATGTGCACTTTTCAAAATGTGTGTGCGATGGATGGAAAGAGAGAGATACTTTGCCTGAGAAATACACGCATAAAAGGTTTGAAGAGCCCACTTGTACGCTGCATACAAAGTGAGGATAAAATGACCAATGGACATTTAACAAGACTGATTTCCACTTCTTCTTTTATCATCGTTAATGCAGCAGATCATCTCTCCACTGATATAAACATCACTGATATTTGGATTCATCTGTGTTTATGAATCACAAGCGTACCCCGACTGTGCTCAGAGGTTAAAATGACATTTGTAGGTTACTGGCTTATGCTGCACTATTTTGAGTAAGGGGTGAGAGGGCTGTGGTGCTTGGTCACGAGGTAGGTCAGAGCGAGATTAACTCAGAGCTTGTCAGTCTTGCCCCAAAAAAAAAACCAAAAAAAAAAAAAAACGATGCCATGTTTATGCCACGTCGGATTTACCATAAATACAACCTGGAAAAACCATCCACGTCAGCCTCCAAATGGTAATAACAATTATGGCATGCGGGAATTTAGTGTAGACTCCCACTTGACACCCCAATTTGTGTTAAAGTGTCAACGCAAGCGGCAGGCATGGCAGGAAACCCACCAATTTTGTCAGCCCAAGGTTAAAAAAATAAGTACAAATAAAAAAATTCAAAATTGTGAGTATATTCACGCCAGTAGCATCAATTCTACTACTGCGAAGGCTGGAATATTTTCTGCTGCTCATTTACGGTTGATTCAAATTCATAAGTAGAAGTGATTTTCAATCTGGGTGTTAAAAAGAGTTAAAAAAGGAATGATTCCAAGTTGCAGCCTGTTGCAGAAATATCATCCCGATCTTCTTTGCGCTTCTTCCCAGCCTTAAGTCAAATTTCCCAGTGTGAGTGGAGTGAGTGAGGATATCGTACATTATATGTCTTGTGTGACTTTGACGTCTCTGACAGTTTTGTCCAATTGGAGCGCTCTGCAGCTGCCTGGTCGATGGCTTCTGCCTGACGGAGAGAAATTTTGACAGTGAAAGACAAAGAGACAGAAAAGGAGAAGAAATGCACAGGAGGCTGAGCTGTTGGATTTTGGCACGCCACCCCGTCCCCACACCCCGCACACACTTACACACACACATGCACACACACACACACACACACACACACACACACACACACAAGCACACATTCCCTTTCCTGGCTCCTTAGTGCAATTATCAAAACCCGCGCATATACACATACTTCTTTTGTCTCTGGCTTCGCTGCGCATTCTTCCTCTTATTTAATCACAGAAAAAGAAAAAAACCCACGCTCCTGGGTTGCCATCGTTACAGTAGAAAAGCTGATGGCTGCTGTCTGATTGACTGACTGCTGGTCTGTCTGTCTGTGTGCGTCAGCTTGTCTGCACGCTGGACTGCTGCTCTATCTGTCGGTCACCTTAAATGTATCTTTCATTACTCTGTCTGCTAGCTTATCCTCGTGTCTGCCAACCTGTCTGCCTGTCCTGCCTGTGTGCCAACCGACGTTTATAAGCTTTCCTGGCTGTCTGCACCACATTCTGCCATCTTGCCGATAGATGCTCAGCAGGGAATTTTCACGGGGATGGGGAATGGGTTTTTTTTTTTTTTTTTGTCTGTCACACAGCAAGTGCGCAGGTGACAACACAAATGAAACTCTGGAAGCAAGAAATCAGTTAATATTTTCCACAAACAGGTGATTATGTGAAATGAATGGACATCTCATCATCAGTGATGTTCATATTTTATTAATTAGACAATGAACTGAAACAAATCCGTTTCTCCACAAATCACCCACCCTCTTTGTTGCAGGAAAGTGAAACTACTAATTCACTGCTTCAAACAAAATAAGAAACATTACCAATAAAAGCAAATAAGAGTCTAAAGCATTTTAAGCTTGTAGAAAAATGTTTTATTTTGAGGCTTAGACTTTTGAAAGATCCTTTTTGAGTGTGTGCGATACCGTTGCATTAATAAATGCCTATGTTCGAATGTGTATAAAAGATGTGATTGCACAAAATTTTAATATTTTATTATAAGGCAAAAATTCAAACTAGATTTTCGACAAGCAATAAAAAAATTGTAATTGAGCATAATATTTTGTGAACAAGTGGAAAAATATATGCACAGATAATTTCAGTCTGAGTGCATGTAAGATGTTCAGACAAAGAGAGAATTACTGAATGTCTGAGTGCAGCTTTGTTTGTGGCTGTGCAACTGCTCATATGAGAAGATGAAACAAGCGCACACACACACACACACACACACACACACACACACACACACAAACTAAATTATGGCTGTAAGAAGGTTGTGAGTAGAAATTTGGACCCTCTTTTGTCATGACATTTGATTAGCTCATGGAGATGGACGGATTAGCATCTTATCTGACTATCCAATCAGGGAGCAGCGATGTGATATTTTCTCGGAAAGCAGTGGCATCAGTGCTTGACTGTGCCAGCATCCCAGTTTCCCATTTGGCATGCATGGAGTGGCCGGGTGTGTCAACCACAAGTGGGTATTTGTTATGTGTAAGTAACACAGCCAACTGCTTTAGTTAAGTGAAAGAGAGGAGATAAACTAGGCCATCACCCAATTAGATGGTGGGTAGTAACTAGCTACCACATTAGGTTAGTGAGCACAGTGAGCATAGGAAAATATTAAGCCACAGCCAAGTAAAACGCCTGCGCACCAGCACAAGTATCCAGTATGCTTAGAGCAAATGGATTATCATGCATCAACAGACACCGCTGTTCTTCTGAAGGCTGTTAATGTTAATAGCGCAGCACAACACCCAGCAGTGGCTGAGGCTTGCCTGGCCACTCCATGCTTGCCCTCAACACACCGATACTGAAGACATCAGCCAGCCACTCCCTGACTGGATGGTCATATATGATGCTCATCTGTCCATCTCCACTGGTTACCTGAATGCCATGACAAAAAAAAAGGTCCAAATCTCATAAAATCTGAAATGTAACTGTTTTTGTGTGTGTGTGTGTGTGTGTGTGTGTGTGTGTGTGTGTGTGTGTGTGAGTGCACACTTGTTTCATCTTCTCACATGAGCAGTTGAGAAGCTACAGACAAGGCCGCACTCAAACATTCATAAATTCTCTGTCTGAATCTCTTATATGCGCTCAGAATGAAATTATATGTGCATATTTTCCACTTCCTTACAAAATATTATGCACAATTACAAATCTTATCTCTTGCAAGTGGGAAAATCTAGTTGTTTAAAATTTTTTACACATTTAAACTTGAATTTTGTCTGATCAAATTCTTTGTACATATTCACACATAGGTCTTTATTAATGCAAATGTATTTAACACATTCATTCTAACACATTCTTAGTTTGAAATGATTTTTCTATGAGCTTAAAATTATTTAGACTAAAAATTTGTCTGCAACACCTTATTTGGACTGTGTTACCTAATAGTCACTTTGGTATTAACATAGTATTTAACCCTTACCAGTTAACTGATGTTAATGTTCAACTTAGTATCAATGTAGCATCAACCTTACCCTAACCTTAACCCTAATCCTAACTGATACAAAGTAGATACTAAATTAAAAGTAAACTTAGTGTCTATTGACACAAAGTTGAATATTTACATTGGTCATATGAAGTTAAATATGTACAATTGTGAAACTCAGCTGATACAAAGTTTGCACTAGGTTGAATATTAACATTGGACAGTCCAAATAAAGAGTGACCAGCAAGGGTGTACACAGTATGTTGTTTGGTGCTGTATTCATGTGTGTGTCTTCTATGCTTGCGGCTATGTTTGTGTGTGTGTTCAGCAGAATAGCTGTCTGTCACTGCAGTGGATACTCTGACAAAGGCAGTTGTGCTGTCAAAACATAGATTTTTGTTGTTTGCTTCAACAGTACAGGTGTGCTGCCGCCGCTTTTGTTGTTAAGTGTTTATGTCCATCTGTCTGTACCTCATCAAATGCTGCTGAGTTTTTTCTCGTTTCCAGCAACATGATTCATTGCAGAGGAGGAACACAGATGGGGAGCTGGAGAAAGGTCAAAGTTTCTTCTGAGAAGAATGATGGATAACAAATTGGCCTGCAAGCGCTATTCTGAGTTCACCTCAGTTAAACCTTTTCTGCTCATTGTGGCCCTCTAATTACAGGGAATATAATATATCATACATCTAATATATTCTGTAACTACATTTTCCAAACAAGAAGAAAATGACATAACAAGGCAATTATAGTATAGGGAATTACCACGCTCAAAAACATTTAAAATGCCATGATCCATTAGTACCAGCATTTCTCAAACTGAGGCATGTTGCTGAGTGTTCCCTGGGCTAGTTAGCTGATAGGCTATTATGTATGTGTATCTATGTTAGTACTAGGGCAGGTTTTAGCGTAAATTGTTATTAGTATGCCTGCAAATGAGCTCTATTGGGTGTAATACAATTTCTTCCAAGTCCCGTAAACAAAAAGATGGCAGTGCTGGGCTCCCACAGTTTTTCCTGAGGAGCTGAACTCATTTTGTAGTGTACTGCCTAGTTTTATCTAACAACACTCACCCTATTTTTTAGGTTATTATAGGAAAATCCCACCCTTGGATAGTCTTACACTGTCACATATCATCAATTTGTGATGTTCAATGCATTATGAAGTTATTTTGTGCTGAAGCGTTCTAATTTACCTATTTGTTCTAAATATTTTCCCTCAATCTACCTTGTCTACTTCTACTTCAGTGATTTCCTGCATTTCCCAAAGTGCCTGACACAATTCCCAGAGAGAGGGCCTGAATTTGTTGCATTCGGCTGTGAAGAAAGAAATAGAAAGGCAATAATAAAAGCAAGAGAGCAAGAGGTTTTCCAGTCAAGAAAAAGTCACGCCCCTTACTCAAAACGCAACATGTCTTAGGGCTGCATTACACTCAGGTCTACTGAGGCTGCTGTCAGTAGAGAAACTGGCATCTCTGCCTTGTCTGCAATGGATTTCACCCTGTATATGAAAGTTGAATGTCAGTGGAAAATAATGAGTGTAGAAAGAAGCGTTTGCTCTTTGATTCTGAGGGACTGACACCAAAACCTGATGTTTACAATTGAAACTGCAGGTAGTTGAGAACTTTTCTAGTTTTAAACTCTGCTGTAGCTGTGCTAGAAACATCTATATGTGACATTACTTTGTCTACGCTTGGCCAGTTATCCACAAAGACAGAAAAATGTACAAAATGGGCCCAGAAGTACAATGAGCATCTAGCTATTTTTAACAATGCCCAAAAGTTTTAGGGTGGATTGTTCCTTTAACATACTAGACCAGTTTAGAGTATACAGCCCATGTTATGTTTCGGGGGTCTTAGAATGATATGTCAACACTGCAACCAGTGGATTCACACAAAATTATAATGTGCCAGTCCAAAAAAAAAAAAAAAAAAAAAAAGTCATGTTTGATGTTCTCATGACCCTGTGAGTCCAGAGCCAGTTTAAAAAATAGCCTGTAGCAGCCACACACACATACACTTTGCATTGATGTAAGCTATGAAAGGGAGGCACCATGAACTACTATCCACATCCACCACGTTGCCCTGTGGCCATCGCACAGTGACAGACATGGAACCTCAAAACGTCAGCCATTCACTAAAAGCCTGTCGACTGCAACAAACAAGAGCTGTCAAACCCAAACACTGGAACCCGTCAATCAGCCCTGGTATTTATAACAGAAATATGCACATGCAGATACGCGCACTCAGAAAAACACACTCACGCACAGGCAAGCACAATGCTATTCCTGAATATATTTTTTTATGGGATTGGAGAGAAGGGAAGGGAAGAGAAGAGAAGAGAATTTTTCCAGACCTCTGTCAGCCTTATGACTTACATGAAATGACAGGATGGAAAACCCTTCCCTGTGTTGTATAGAGCCTCCCAGAGACACATACAGGGGCCAGCGTGTCATTCAGCCTCTCTAATCTCCTCTGATTGGAGACCCACCTGGGAATGGAGTGGCCTAGAACATTCCATCAGTCTAAATATTTTATCCCTCTTAACATTTTTCCCCCCATTTTTGATGGTCTTTTTGATACCGTTCTAGTTGTATCTAAACTCTAAAAACCGCAGGGAGTAAATAATAGCATAGAGGAGTGGAGTGTATGCTGCTACACCAGGGGAGACAGTGGGAACTTTGACAACAATCAAAAGAAAAACAAGGCAGGCAAAACAATAAACAAACTGGGGCTTTTGCTTTTGTTTTGTGGAGACAGGAGCTGAGAGGAGGCAGCGGGTTCTGGGCTTGACAGGATGAATTCCTAAAACACAACGGGACGCACACGCACACCACCAGCTATCTCATAACGTACGCATGCACAAAAATTGCACGCAGATGCATGCACACATCGCTGCCTGTCTGTGACCTCCCTCCCCTCGCACACCGCTGCTGTTTGTTTCGCAGGAGCTGCCTCCGGGCTGCAACAGCATGAGGGGAGGTCTCTCTTTCTCCCTCTCAAAGTAATCCCGTCTCTCTGTCCCTCTCTCCTCTTCGCTCTGTCTCTCATTTACAAGACGCCTCCCCTTCCCTCCTCCTTTTCTTCTTCTCTTTAAGTTTGCCTCAGCTTCTGTCTCTCTCTCTTTCTCTTTCTCTCTCTCCCTTTGCATTAAGTGACCCCCTTGTTATAAACAGCCCATCAGTGAGCCATCCATCCATAGCCTGGCTGTGGACTGACATTTATTAAGAGTTGGCCTGCCTGCAGTCTCCCTCCCTCTCTCCATATTCCCACATGTATACAGAGAACCAATTAGAGGAGGAACAGGGCATATGTCTACATGCTCGAAGAGGCTATGCCACAAACACAAACACCCAAACAGGGGAGACAGACGGAGGGATGGAGGGAGAGAAGGAGACGGAGAGGAGAGGAGAGGAGATTCTGAATATATCCTGTTAATACTTAAGCTAAAGAAAGCTCCTTTTAAAAACACAATATGAATAGAAGACTTTATGAGAAAAAAAGTGAAAACTAGCAGCTACTCCACTAAATCACCGCTGAATGGATGCAGTTGCAAAGAAAGAAGACAATGAAAATGTTGTGAATTACAGAGACACATATTACAATAACCACCTAAATAAACAGACAGTGTCTTTGTTTAAGCCGTTAAACACAATGGGACACCCTGTGTTGTCAACGCCGCAGCAAACTCTCATTTAACAATGATGAGGCAGCAGGAGATAGTCGCTAAGGCTAAACAAATAACATCCTAGGTGGTCGGCTGAAAAGAGCAGCAGCCGTTCTGCCTAATGGGTTTGCCTCACATGGGTGAGGTTACCTATGTCCTGTGCGTGCATGTGCATGTGCCTGTGTGTGTGCATACAGTCCATCTACTTCCCCAATTACAATACACCACATCCTGTGTTGTGGTCGGAGACAATGGGAACATGACTAGACTTCCACCACAGCGTGATGCTCCCACATCCGCCTCCTGACTCCCTCATGCTCTACGACTGGAACACAACACAACACAACACAACACAACACAACACAACACAACACAACACAACACAACACAACACAACACAGCCTCATCCATGACCGTCTAGCTTCCATTTCAGATGGGATGTCTCATGGTTTTCTCTTCCTTAACCCTGACAAAACTAAGGTCCTTAGAGGTCATAGAAGTTAGTCAATTTATTGATCCCCTCACCGGTAACATCAAGGCCTCCTCTACAAATGTGGGTGTTGTTTCTGATCAATATTTGAACTTCTAACGTCATATGAGCAAATTCATTCAGTCATATTTATTTCAAGTGAGAAATACTGCAAAAATCAAAACCATATCATCAAACAATCTGGAACTACTAACCCAAACCCTTATCTTCTCTCGTTTAGACTACTGTATCTCCCTCTTCACATGCATTAATCAATCCTCTCTGGCTTGCCTTCAGTTAGTGCAAACTGCTGCAGCTAGGCTCTTAACAAAAACTAATTGCAGGATCCACATCGCCCCAGTTCTTGCTTCACTCCATTGGCTCTCAGTGATTTTAAAATTTTACTGATTGCTTATAAAGCCTTGCATGGCCTGGCCTCTGCTCATATTGCAGAACTGCTGAGTTCTTATTCTAGCTGTCAGCCTCTCAGATCATCTCTCGAAGGTCTCTTATTAATTCTCCGGTCCCACCTTAAATCCAAAGCTGCCTATGTTGTGCATGTACAGCACCGTCACTTTGTAGCCATCTGCCTTATCAGATCTGCTAAATCTATTAAATCTTGTTTTGAGCTCCTGCTGAGAACTTTTACAGGGTAGCCTTTTTTTATAGTTTGAGACCATCCTTGTTGCTTTGAGATTGATCTGCTTGATTATGTTTTAATTTCTGTTTCTGCAGAGTACTTTTATTATCTCTCCTTGTTTTAAGCTCCTACTTAAAAAACTACTTTCACAGATTAGCCTCTTTATAGCTTTAACCTATCTTTGTTTGGTTTCACATTGGTGTGCTTGCTTATTTCTTTTAATTTCTGATTTTCTATTGTATTTTTATTCTTTTTACTTTCATTCCTCTTTGATGTGAAACACTTTGTAACTGTGTTTTAAAAATGCTACATAAAGGTTTTTTTTATTATCATTACTACTAGTGCAACAACAAAACACAGCAGAGATGCTATGCTGTGATCATACATGATCATAACCTCCTGCAACTGAGAGATCCACTGATATATCCATCATTGAGAGGGGAAAGATAGACACACATACAGACAGAGAGACAGGCAGACAGACAGATTTACACTGGTGCAGGGTTGAGAGAGGAGAGTAGCCCTCCACTGAGGTTACTTGTCAGGTCATTAGGCTGCCCAGTCAATGAAATAAAAGACTAATAAAGAGTGTCTCTGTACTGTCCAACACAGAGAGTGGTTGTTGTGGTGTGGAGTGTCCCCTTTCACCGACCACTTCCCACCCTACACACACACAAACACACACTCACACAAGCACACATTCTCTCCCACATGTATGCGCGCACACACACATTTATTTACTCATGCACTTGTTTTCTCTTTGTTTCTGTCTCTCTCTTTCTCTCGTACTCACACATACATGCACACACACAGAGCTGACTGTCTCTAGGTGGGCCTGGGTGGGATTTTCACACGCCTTGGTCCCCACGGCCCATTCAGTACAGTACGCAGCCTAGCAGCAAGACACACACACAAAGCCTGGGATTGTCTGCGCCCAATGGGCCACTCACAGGACTAGAATGACACACACATCACACAAACGCATGGAGGCATACATGCACATGCTGCGCACAGGCAGGCATGAGAACGCGCGCACACACACACACACACACACACACACACACACACACACACACACACACACACACACACACTATTCAGAGAAGAGGCATTATTTCTAAGAAGCGGAGGCTGTCTGTTAGTCTTCTTGGAGCCCACGATCAGAACAAACAAATGAATGGACAAACTAACGATCTGATTAATTCACTAACTCCCTCACTTAAAAAAGAACTGAATAAATAACTATTTAAGAGACTACATACCTAAATAATAACCTAACTACAGTAACATACTAACCTAATTTTTGAGTGAGCTGAACCACACAAGGATGCTATAAAGCGAACACAGCCCTGCTTTAACATTTTGCTCCACGGCCAGAATATTATATGTGCTAAGAGAATTATTACTGTGTACTTAGTTAAAATTTAATTTTCTGAACTTGTAGTCAAACTTTGAGTTAATGTAGTTTGAGTCAAGTTCCAGTTTGATGGCTCTCTTGTAGCGTCATAAAGCGTTTTGTGTGACATTTTCGAGCACTTAATGTCACCGATAACAGGCCTGTTCAAGAGCCGAGGCCACCGCTCTGAGACTGAACAGGAATGAACGGCTGAATGCCAATTATTGTTCTCTTAATAAATGATACTGGCTTGCTCGTGTGATTAAACAGGGAGGTGATAAAAACACACACATCCTCACATTTTCACCTCCAGTACTGAACGGTGTTAAAAGAAGGGAACACAATGGATAAATAGTGCAGAAAGCCACAGTTTCCTTTTTACCACAGTTTTAATTAGACATTAGCAATTCTAATTCAGAGTTACAAAGTTTCCAGGTGTGTCACATGCTTTCTTTCCCTCTTAATATGTGCACACTACACCTGTGAAGTGTTGGATGTGTAAAGCACGTTATTAGCGCAGGCTTTCTCTTTTTGCCAGATGCTAGCCGACTAGAATACATCCAAGGTCTCTCTCTCTCTCTCTAGTGCTGTCTCTTGTTTTAATTTAGCTGGGCACTTCTGTCATCTAACAGGAGTGGTTCAGTCTTAATCTACAGCAAACAGACTTTGCCAGGAGTTTCCTGCTCATCAAACTAACCAACAGCCTCTGCAGCTGCCCAGCATGGTGGCCTTGGCTTCTGCTGTAACCTCCTTGATCTTAATCCCACTTGGACTGGACACCACAAGATTTGCTAAATTAAAGATGTACAATGACATTTTTGAGCCACAAAATAAATTTCTGGATACATACACACACCACAAGCATGGGTGTGTGGTGAAAGCGCATGAGCAGCACATGCTCACTTTTGGGGTTAATTGGCATGTACTGGGTGAGCAGGACAATTGATTAGATGACAAGAATGCAATTTTGGATGAAAATCAGAATGTAAACTGCACGAGCTGTTCCTCAGAAAACCTCCTTAGTGTATCTTTAAACCTCAAAGTTGAGATTTCAGCCCAATTTTTAAGACTGGCAGGACTGAGAAAATCTATGATGAGGAGCTGTCACCTGTAATGTGGATTTTAAATGTGGATTTCACACAAAAAGATGAATATATGGTAAATTAACCATAAGTCAGCAAGTAATAACAGGTTCTCATTGGTCTCCATGTTACATCATGCTAAACAAACTGTTAGTAGAAAGAATACACTCACTGCCTCAAACTTAGGCCTTTGAATATATTATTAGTAAGGACTATTGTCAAGCTGAAGTTGGGGCTAAATCTGGTCCAAATCTTCTTGCAGTGTGCGTGCATCCATGTTGCTTCTGAGGCAGCATGTTAGACATCTGCGCTCATCAGCCGCCTCAACGAGTTAAACGATGATGACTGGGATTACCACACCACCGCCACATCCTCCACGCTAGCCTCTTGACGCTCAGCAGCTCTAAAGGGACCGCACTCACATCTCTAACTTTAATCAAAAACACAGGCAAGCATGCACTTTGCGTTTCTGCAAGCCCACTTCGTCCAAAAAAACATGCATGCATGTAAGCACATACACATGCACACAGCCCATTTGCATCAGGCCACAAAGCTTTGGATCTTTCTGTGGTGCCTCAGATGCTTCTGAACTCCTATGACAAATGCTCTATGACCAAGTCTGCTCCTCCCTTTCTGTACCCCTCTCTCTATTGAGGTAGCGCTACAGTATTATTCAACCACATGGGAAACTCCCCCTCCCTCCCGCGGGGAAGTATGACAACTTCTCAACCCTTCCATCCTCCTATTTCCCTATTGTGGTCTATGGTGAATAGAAACTCAGTCTGGTTCTGATCAGCCCTCTCGCCGGCACGTCTACAATGCGTCATCTGCCATGTGCTGCGGTTGTTGGTTTCTCCCTGGCCTTACAGACTAAGGCTAAACCGATATTGCAGGACATATTATTATGAGTAAATACTTCTCTCTTACTACATTGTAAGTATTTCCACTGGCTCACCTCCATAAATATTTGGTTATGGTTACACTAGCCTTTTCATGTGACTTCTGAATTCGTAATTCAGCCATCAGATTCAGATCTCACGGGACAGATATCATTTGCATCCACACTTGGTAGTAAAATGTAACCTCATGTTATAAGATTGCCATTTGGATTTTCATTATCCCGGATGATATGTAAACAGACATTCTTGGCCTAATGGTTTCAGTACTTGCGAGTGTATTCCTTTTAACTTTATTAAAAAAAAGATACTGAGTAATTGAGGTACAGCCCATGCAAGGTGTGCACTACTGAGAAGGCAGCAGTGGAGGTGTGCTTTTAATTACGACTGTGGTGCTCCTGCATGCATCAAGTGTTTCAAGTGGAGAGGAGGGTATGGGTCCGTGAACACAGCCAGCACTGGTGCGACCATTTTGTATTTTGCCAGGAATGAAACATATCATGGGCGAGATTTTTGATGTTTTTTCCAGTTTTAAGATACAGTTCCAGTTCCCATATAATGCAAGTTAGGCAACTTCTGCATGTCGTACAGGCAGATCGGATATCAATGCGACTTAATTGCAATTTATGCACGTCCATACTTTGTCAGTTAATGCAGCCTGGGGCGATCAGATATCAGAATTCAGAAATAAGTCATATGAATTGACATAGTTTAACCCTAGCCTTTTTGGTCCTTGAAGATGATGACAGAAATGTGTGAGTTATTAAAATAATATAGTACGACAGCTTATTTTGTTGGAATTCATTAAACAGGATTTTTTTTTCTGCTTATAACTACTGAAATTGGTATCAGATCCAAATTCTTGATTGAACGAGGTTCCGTTACAGATCTAGCGAGTATCGCCCCAAGCTCAGCCAACAGCAGCAGAAAGACATTCCCTGGTCTCATGTAAAAAAAAAAAAAAAAAAAAAGTCTGTAAAATATTAATCAATGAATGTGGGACACTTTCTTCTTGATCTTTTATAGGATTCAGGGACTTTTTCTCATTGATGTTTTACATCAAATATGTGTACTTTATACACTGCATATTCTCTGTTTCATATTAGAGCAGATTTCATTTTTCTTCCTGACACTTGCAATATACTGAACAAAAATCCACCTTTTCAAGCCTAGGACAGGACTTACAATGCACAGAAACTTTAGACTTGCAAGAATGTGTCTGGATTTCTTGTAAAACCTCTCCACATGGGGTGCAGGGAGGTGGGAGTGCAAGCCATCAAGCCTTGCCTATCAAACCAGCCCTTCAACCCCCAACCTTGACACTCTTAATCTTACAAACCTGCGCTGTTCATGACTATTTCATTGATGCATGAACTTGTAACAAAGCCCCCAGAGAGTCTTTAAATCCTAGCACACCCTTAAAGACTCATCTGAGACAAGGCTCAAACATCTTTTCATCATCTTAGGAGGAATCCTGAGATTTCAGCCCCTGTTGTGAATTTGTGTAATGTGAGCAGCCGTGTGCAAGAAAAAAAAAAAGAAAAAAAAGGAAACTCTTGTTACACCTCTCTTTCCTCCCCGCCTTTCTCCCCAAAACCTCCTACTCTCATTTCATGCACTATAACTTCACACTCACTTCCTTCTTCCATAAAAATCTAGTGTTTTCTAGCTCTTAACACTGTAATTTTCTCCCTCATGCTTGTTTATCACTGGGGTAATTGCAACCATGGGATTCACAAAAGTGACTTATTGTGCGTTGACGATAAGTGGCTCTAGAAAACAACATCAGCTAAATGCCAAATTAACGCGAGTGTCATCTTGTGTACATCTCTCAGTGGATAACCCCCCAACAACTTCATAGGAGCCGCTACTTTTAATCAAAAACGTGAGGATCAGTAACGTGCCTGTCCACACCACATATCTCTCTCTCTCAACATTTACCTGCCAGAGTGACACATCTGACAAACATCAGAATTTGAGAAGGACACTTAACACTGAAAACTGTAAAATTGAAAAACAGAGAGAACAACAGAGAGAGAGAGAGAGAGAGGGAGGACAAAGAAAGAGGAAGAGAGGCCTTTGGGTGCCTAAAGATGAGCAATTTCATTTCATGAGAGAAGAGAGAGAGTAGTTAATCCATTTCATAGTCACCCACCACACCACCCTTCATATGTGGTCTGTGGGAGTGGCAGGGGCTGGGCTGGCCTAGATACATGCAAAATGAATAAAGCCATAATATTCTTTGATACAAGTCTTTGAAACGTGTACAGCTCCGAGCAGCATCTGTTCCTACTTTTAATCTGGTTAGGGTGTTTTCCTAAATACGGCCAAGTATTATCGTCATCAGCACGCGTTATGCATAGGGGGATATGACACGTTCAATAGAGCACACTAATGTGGCGGAAAATAATGTCATTAATCCCTGTTAATTCAATTTCTCAATGTAAATATTCCGCTTCACGAGGGACTGCGGGATAGATAGAGCGCCACCTGAGAGACAACAAATAAATAAATAAGATAAAATAAAATAAAATAAAAGCTCACAACAATGTTGATTAATATTAAGGCAACTGACTTGGGTGTGCATCTAAGAGAGGTTTGATGCTTGGCTCACACTGTGCTCTCTATCTCCAACAATCTGTCCTGTGTGGCCTATTTAGCCCAACCAACATCCTGCATCTGAAAACGACCAGACCTCAAACCGTGTGAAGCCTCTCCCCGTGCTCGTCATTACCATGTTTGTTTATCTACTGCTCGCTCCCTCAGAGGAACTCCCAGCCTTGTTAAGGAGGGAGAAGAAAGCTTTAAAAGTGGAAATAAGGCATACATTTCAGGCCGGTCCCAGGACGACGCATGGTGCCGAGCTATTTCCATAATGGTAGCTTAACGGGAGCTAGCCGGCTGAGCGAGGGGCACGTCGCCCTCATTAAGGCACTCGCTCAGGAACAGATTAGCGCTTCATTAACATACAGAGAGAAGCGGGGGAAATTACCACTCTCCATTTCACAGTCTGAAAGGCAGGCAAAGACCAGAGTTAGAGATAAGTGTTCATATGTGTGTGTGTGGGGGAGATGGACTCAATTTGGGGTGAGATAAAAATCGATGTAAGGTATAAAATTTGCTATTAAGGCATCCAGAATATCTACTATTATGTGCGGCGCAGGCCCGCCTCTCTGACTGTTCTCTCACCTCTCTGATTCTGTTTGAGTCTCTCTTTCCAACAATCTCTGTCACTTGCCTTCATTTCCTTCCCCCGACTCTCCTGTTTCTCAGGGCGAGGCCTACCTGGGCTTCATTACTGTAGTTAGTGGAGGATGAAAGAGTCTGGCTGGCCTGCCCTGAGTCCCTGGCTGTACCACCCGTATCAGGAAAGAAAGACTTCCCTCCTGCTAATCAGCCTGATGCTTAAGGGGAAAGAGACCCAGCAGGACAGTTGGGTGAACAATGACCCGACACCTTCAGAAGTCAACCCGCAGGCAGGGCAGGACATCCTAAAGTCAATTTATTATTTACCCTAAAGTTTATTTATAATCAACCCATGAGAATGTGCTATATTTAGCCCTATGTACTCGTAATGTTCACCTTGACAACAAAAAAGTGATGTCCATTTGGAAAATCACACTGGCTATGATAAGGTGGCTGCAGTTGCCCTCTGTCCTCTCAGATTCACACCTCGAATATAGAAAGCCAAGTTTTTGTGAACTCACAAGAAAAAAGGATGAGATTAATTAGCCTTCACAATAAAGTGGCGGGGCTACAAATATGTTGAAAGTCAGATTGGTAAAAAAAAAATGTGACAAGAGGTTTTCAGGCTAATTCTCGGAATTTGTGTGGACACTGTGTGCGACAAATTGCTGTAGTGTTATCCTGCCCTTCACCTTTTTATGTCCTAGTATTTAAGACAGAGGACCCTGGACTCCACAGAGGTGTTTTTCACCTTTATATTATCAAGACTAACTAGTGAAGCTACCCTTTACTTGAGGTCTAATTAATGAAATGACCTGTCATCGGAAACTCTCAGATAAAGAGGGCCCACACAGGAAACGACACATGGACTTCCTTTCTTCTTCCTTGTTCCCCCAGCTCATGTTAAATAGTTCTCCACCTAATCGTCTTCCACAGTGTCCTCCTTTTCCCTCTGTCTCACTGTGCACCAGTGACACCTCGTCTCTCTCTTTCGTGGGCTCTTGGGGGGAGCTGATTATCTAAAGGTTGACAGGGTTATTACCTACACAGTCTGAGCTGACTTTGGCCAGAAGGCACTCAGACTGAACAATGTGCTGTAGGCTAATGAGCTGTGCTTCATTCTCTGAAGAAAAGAATATGTGGCAAACCACCATGAACCCAGACTCAGTGCAGTCCCATTAACCTTACAGAGGAGCCATTTTACATTTGAAAATCTTTACTGGGTCAAAATTCCACTTTTCTGCAGAGCCGTGTTTCTCCTTTCACCTCAACTAAGAGGGAAAAGTCAGACGTGACCTGAAAACATGGAGAAATTGTTAAGGCTTTATAACCTCGCTTGGTGGTTCTCTTGACCTCTCTCAGAAGCATCTTTGATGAGAGTTGACATTAAATTTGTGAAAATGTCGTAGACTGCCCCCTGACAGGTAGCCACTTGATTACACAGAATACACACAACAGCAAAGTCTAACCCTGTGAGTCTATGCAGGACCTCCTAAAAAAATTTCCCTCTTCCCTGAATGTATGTCTACTGCTGCATGTCTTGTCACCATGACTCAAAGGGGGCCTTATCACTGGCTTAAGGAGCTATGCCTTGAACAATGACTATTAAAGACTTATAATGAAAATAATGGCTGATATGTGCCAATTTAACATAACTGACAAGCAATAAGTTGATTTGATTAATCTTTAAATTGGTTACCAGTGAAATGCCTTTAACCATTTGTGTAAATAAGGCGGATGTCATCTGTTTCATGTCCCACCATGAGCATATAATTTTGTATCTTACTATGAAAGACTATAACAAACTTAACAACTGTGATCCACTAGTAGAGCATAGAAACGTATACAATCTATACATACTTATATAAAGACTGTATAAGTCTATAGAATAAATTGTCTAATAGACTATGCCTTCGAATGTGGTGTATGACTGGTTCTGCCGTCTCTTGTATGAATTAACTTTTTCTTTCCTAACACTTGCACAGTATGTCACTCCATGTCTGAAGGTAAGAAGAAATAATGAACACAATGAACAGGCAGGACCCATGCTGGCGATGAGAACACTGAGCTATAGCGTAATGAGCTCACCCAGTGCTGTTAAGTTCAGTCACACAAGTAACAATCACCTCCTGTTAGCCTACAGAATATCTTGGGTGTAAGAGTCAACCATTGA
The DNA here is from genome assembly GCA_900302535.1 of Neoniphon sammara. Lineage (NCBI taxonomy): Eukaryota > Metazoa > Chordata > Actinopteri > Holocentriformes > Holocentridae > Neoniphon > Neoniphon sammara. Next base: position 19,799 of record OMKZ01033312.1, on the reverse strand, counting down.
TCTGTAAATTAAGGTAAACGCTAAAAGTGGTTGTATTATACTGGCTTACAATGAACTGGAATGAGTTTGAGTGTTCGGTGTAATTTCTGCCATTCAGACCAGCTCACATCAAGGACAGACATTATATTTTTGTCTTTTAGCAATAGAAGCAATGTCTGAGTGTTACAAAGCAATGCATGCCTGAAATAAAATCCTACCTCTGCAAAATAACATCAGAGACCTAACTCATCCCTATGCAGTAGCCTAGGTGCTTTCTCCCTCTCCCTCGACTTCTCTCACAGAAAAAAAAAAATGAAAGCATTGATTGTACTTTGTACTTGAAGTGTGAAAAAGAAAATGGAGCCCAAGCAAAGAGAGAGAAAGAATGGTGGAAAAAGAAGCTTCAGGTGTCAGCCAGATTCCACAACTATCCTTCAGTCTTTCATGAGCAAATCAAAACATATCCAATGTCATGCATCCTCATTGTCAGCCCTCTCACTGCTGCTTCTCCCTCTTCCCACTTCTCCATCCATCTCTCAACCCATTCTGTTTTCTTAACTAAGTACACACCCCAGTGTGCGCACACATACACACTGAGATAAACGCACGACCATTAGCCCATCAATCTTATGCGACATCAACACAAGAAGACATGCAGATCCACACACAGAAACAAGCACACACATTCTCACACAGGCACGCGCAGATACACACACATACACATAACACACACACACACACACACACACACAAACAGACAGGCGCACATCACCACCACCCTTAACCCATCCTGTCTCCACTCTCAAGTCATGAGATGTGAGAGAGAGAGAGAGAGGGATGCGTAGCCTCTGCCAAGATGCCTGAAACGCTAGAGTTGTTTTTCAGCAACGCTTTCACTATCTCAGGTCAGATAGGCTTTCTGCTGGAGGAGATTCATCATCTCACAAACTTTGGAAAGGTCTGTGAAAGGTTTCCCATGTTTCAAGTCGGGGCTCCGTGCCGTCTCGCTCAAAAATGGATGACTTCAGTCGGCTAAAAGTGCCACACTGAAAATGCAATTCCGAGCTGAAACTCCCCATTTGCCTGCAGCATATGGTGAGATGTCATTTAAGTTAAAAACTCACAGCAGTACCTATGTCAATAAATTGTATCCCATGTGACATGTAAACTGGCATCTCAGCTTAATGCTATAGATGCCTAATTTTGGGATATTCCAGATAACTTTTGGAGTTTTAAAATTGCATAAGCACCACAGCCACTGGCAAGACTGGCATATGCCTATGGACAGAATTAACTTAAGTTTCAAAGGATCGGTGATAAGGATGAACCCTTGAAAAGTGTGTGTGAGTGTGTGTGTGTGTGTGTGTGTAATTGTCTCCCTTTGAGGGCTTCTCCCATCCCTGCTGTGACTAAAAGGATTGTGGAGATTTTTGACGTAATGGTAGAGAGAGGAAACTGCCTCGTCGGGAGTAATTGCCAAAAGGCAGAGGAGGATTTTTCTACTCCCACTCTTCTTCTTCTTCTCCTTCTTCTCCTTCTCCTTCTCCTCCTCCTCTTCACTACCCTATCTCTCCATTCTGCTCTCCACACCGATGTGTCTTTTTAGAGGCTTCAGAGCCTGGGCGTCTTATCGAGGCTTCCCAGGTCTCTGGGCGAGGCTGAGGAGAAGCTACTGTCAACCCCACTCTCTGCTATCACTCCCTTGGCAGTCACAATGAAGCTGACATGCATACTCAAGCAAGCACATTCACACAGATACACTCATAAATAAATGCACGCACGCACATATGCATACACACACCCACACACCCACACACAGGTTTATCAACCCCAAACAAAAGTCTGGTATAAACTAGAGTCAAATTCCTACAGGGCTTCAGCAGGAAAAAATTGTGCTTAATGGACATAATTGTAAAACGCTTTATGAAAACTGTCAGGGGGAACCAGACCAGTAAATAGAGACTGGGTGAAGCTCACAACAAGCTGACAGCTTATTCAAATAAAATCCTAAACACATCCAAATCCTATCTAGTCAGTGAAAGGAAATGCATATAAACTCCATTATTGCTAAAATGTTTTTGAGGGAGAAATGATCATTGCATGCAAGTAGGCTTTCGGCTATTCCCCCCCTTTTTTAAAAAAAACATAACCTTCATGCTTAACATGCTTTTGTCTTCCACTGTCAAAGAAATACTGATGGTCTTAACACCCATCACCGAGCGTTTATGAACCATCAATGAGTGACTCGTTTTTCATACTTCATTCCCACCATTTTTCTTCCAACCGTCATCGACCACAAGAGGACACCTTGACAAATTTAGGTTATGTTTGTTATTGTAGATTCAGTAACTTAGTATGAGCAATACAAGGACAGCTGTGACTGATGTGATGACTATGCTATGCTGAAAAACATTCTTGCAGATCAACTTCACATCTGATGTAAGATTCATGACAGTAAAGAGAGACAGAAAGAGACAGAGAGAGAGGGAGAGAGGACAAGAAAAGACATGCAGGCTGTTCAGCTCATTGTCTATTGTTCTCTCAGGCTCTGCAGGTGTGATTAGCAGACTGGCAATCTGTACAACCCGCATTGTTTTAGTCAGTGACCCAGACACGCAGACACAGACACAGACACAGACACAGACACAGACACAGACACAGACACACGCAGACGCGCACACAAACACACACACAGAGATGTGCACACACACAGGTGTTAAACAACTTTTTATGTGCTGTGAGATGAGAATATCCTGGTGCCATCCTGTTGGAGAAGGTATTTGCAAAACCACAAACAAATAGGTTTGTGCGCGCGTGTGTGCGCGTGTGTGCGCGTGGATGTGTGTGTGCGTGTGCGTGGAGGGGATATGAGTTGGAAGGAGGAAAAAGTGGGTGTGCTGTAGCATGACAGAAATTAATTTCCGCATATTAGAGCTCCTACACCCAAATGAGCTTCAGTTGGTAGACAGGTTCTGCATCAGAAAACGTATACACATGCCAAAACCATCAGCCAGGCTAATCTATCTATATCCTTTTGACATCAGAGCTTATGGGCTGAGACAGTTTACCACTAACATCTGTTGACATAAGGGATTGTAATTTGAGTTATATTTGCCTTGAAAATCCACCTCAAACAGAATTCACATGTTACTATATGCACAGGTGAATAGATGAATAATTCTTTATAATACTAGAAATAAATATATCAAAGCTTTGAATATATTATCAAAACATAACTGGTAGAGTGCACTCAATGGAGTGCAGAGCTCCACCAGACATGTGGGGGAACAAAACGTCTATATAAAGTAGATCTTTGATCTTGTCCCTTGTCTAAAGACCTGAGAAGATTAGGCAAATCAGTCCGCTGACATATGAAATAGTGGTGGCTGTTTTACACTTCATTTTTTACAGTTGCGAAGTGTCAGGCTATTTTTAACGTTTTAGCCAAACTAACCATTTAACTGTTCTGAATCACTACAACCATAAGAGGTTCTTCCTCATACTGTGATAAATTTTGTGATAAATTTTTTTTAGGCTGATAGGCTCAGTAGTTTGTGAGATTAGCCGTGGAGACACAGACACAGACACATGCGACCAAACGCATAATCTCCTGGTGGAGATAATCATAAGATCATATGATCACATACAGCAATTGCTGTAAAATCATCACTCACTGTACAGACTCCATAAGGCTCTTACTGCATATCAAGTTGCACTTCAATCAAAGGATGAATTAATAAAGAAGCTTTATCTTATTGAGTGTTTCATGCAACATTAAACTTTTAAGAAGCTCTCCAAAGTTTAGCAAAGTTTCTCACATACTCTTCCAATTCAGTTCTCTTTCTCTTGCACTTTATCTATCCTGATCCATGATCAACAAGCTGCTGAGGTTTTCTAGATGCTTATTTTACAGTTTATAGATCATGTTCAAACTGGCAATAAGAACTAGCACATAGTTTATATCTTGGAGATTGCTTTTCTGACAAAAAAAGAAAAATGACCCCTTTGCTTAAAATGAGAGAAAAAAGTACCCATTGCAAAAACTGGGCTGGTGTCCAGATCACATTGGCAAGTTGGAGTGTGTGACATTTACCTCTGTTAACCTCTGTTTTGGGGTGCATTTTCTAAGCTAAGTGCTACTCACAGCTGTGGACAAAGGTTTAAAGCTGGACTGTTTTACATTGGGCCCGATCCAGCTACCTAGGCCTGACACACACAACAGGATGGGTTAGAAATCACCTGCAGGATGCATCAGGCTTACAATAGTCTGTGTGATGTGTGTGCGCATATGAGAGACAGAGAGAGAGAGAGAAAGAGACAGAAAATGAGTGTGTGTATGTGCTGTTGCTGTAATGTGCACACACTTGTGTGCATGAGGGGGCCAAAGCCTAAGGAACATCATGGCAGAGGACGCCCACATAAACAAGTGAGTTCTGACACTTGAACTAGACAGAGAACAATGAAGATTATTTCTCTACGCCCACCACCACTGGCATGTTCTGGCCTATCTGACAAGCTGTCATCACCAGCATTGTTCTCTGTGCCACCGCACAGTGACATACGGTAAGAAAGAAGCTACACACCATTTTTTGTGTAGGAGAACAGCACACATAAAACAAAAAAACTTGTCACACTATTTAAGCTCTGCCACTGGCGGTAATTTGTAGAGCCAAGCTAGAGCCATTTGTACTGAGTCTACCTACAATGGTATTACTAACATCAAATAAAGCTGAACGCTTTTGTTGGCAGTGGCAGAAATCTTAAATGGTAGTCCATCACCATTCATATCAGTGTGCTAATGTCAAAAACACTGCCAACAGCTTCTGCCAATGAAAAAACAATGTGTTGGTTGTGCTTAATGCTACACTGTCATATTTGTTTGTCTCTTAAAAACACATTATTCAAACTATAATGAATGCAACCTTGAAGCTGTTACCAAATCACAGCTGGGAGCAACTTGGAAGGGTTTAAGAAGTTGGTTTAAGATGTGGGTAGATATTCAGATCACTGTGGAGAATTGTGGGACTGTGTGAGCGTGTATACACACAGGCTATGTGATATTTGTACAACATGTATGTGCGCATGTTTGTGTGTGTGTGTGTGTGTGTGTGTAGCATCATTAGAAGGTCAGTGTGACACTAACACCACTACTTCATAAATAATGTAAAATGATAGAGGAATTAGACTTTGTAATTACACCTCTCCATGGCACAATGTGTGCGGTGTGCATGCATGCGTGTGTGTCTGTGTCTGTGTCCGTGTGTGTGTGTGTGTGTGTCTGTGTGTGAATAAAGAAATGCACGAAAGGAATGAGAAAGTGAGAGAGAGAGAAAGAGAAAGGAAGAGAGAGGAAGACAGAGAGAAAACACCCAGCAATATGCATGCTTACCGGCTTTTATCTGTGTGAATGAGCGCAAATGAATGGCTCATGGTCATAAAGCCAAGCCGGCAGTAAGTGTACGTGAGTGTTGCACTTGTAATCATATTCATCCCTGTCAGGTCAGCCACAGTTTATACTGCCACTTCCAATCTAGCAGGCGTGACTTAGCCTCCAACACCACATGGTATTTGGCCGCTTCTCTAATGACATTTAGCGCCAACCGATAGGGACCGCATGTCACTCCAATTAAAGGAACACTTCCCTGTACTGCAAGCTGTTAGACAAACCTCAACTCCCCCCTGCAAATTTGGGGATGAATTATTGAAAAGGGCAAGGCGGGGCACCTTGATGAGGTTGGCACATTTGGCTGGCTGAATGGTCAAATTGACACAGCTTGAGGAGAGACTATAAAGGCCACTGCTATCTCAGCAGCTCAGAGCTAAGCTGGTTCGATGGCTGTGTCTGGGAGCCGGTTCTCATCACGCAACCTATTGGCCATTCACCCGCTTCGCCCCCAAGGACGACTGACGTGACAGCGAAAAGTTCAAAGACTGTGGGTTAACAGACAGGTTTCAGCAGACATTTATGCTTATTGAAGCTCAGATGTATCACGGACACAGTGTGCGGGTTTGGAGTATTCTTAGGCACAATGTTGGAAATATTGGGCATTTTTTCCATATTTACCTCTAGTGAACAGATGCAATAGTGCATTACTTCTACACTATCTTCTGTCATACTGGTTATATGAGTGATTAAGAGTGTTACAGTAGCTTTATGGCAATAATGTCTTTGAGGCAAGGATATTATTGTGCACAGCTGTTTAAAAGTGAGAATTCATCTGCACAGGTTTTATTGTTTGTTAAATGTGCCCTTTTTGTTGGCGCTTCGAAAACGTGTCAATGAATTTATGCAGATGCACAAACTGGTATTCCAACCCAGATTTTCATACAAAGTATGATAATCATTAGATAAAACAGGCTTGGCATGACCAGCCTAAAGAATGGTTTAATGTCACTGCACAACACGTTAACAATGACTTTTGACATTCTGAAATGTTGCAGCAAAAGGCTGTCCATAAAATACTGGTCGACCACAAGCTTTCAGAAATGTCATACGTGCTGTTGTTCCCAAGTACAGGGCGGCCATCGTGGCATTATAATACTGATTGTTTCTTTGTTTTCGGCTAACAGTAGCAGACATTAAAGAAAAATAACAAAGTGTCTACTACTAACACTTTTTCGAGTGGTTTGTTTTATTTTTCAGATAGTATTTTCTGATGTAGCTTGCTCTGTGTTTAGGGAGTTTACTTATTAACGTCAACCCACCTGCTGCAAACACTGATAGCATTTTGCTACATAAAAGTTTGCTCAACATTTCATGGACAGTACGATGTAAATATAGCTGCAGACACACATGTAGTGGCTTCTGAATGTGTGTGTGAGAGGGCATGCTTGAGAATCAAAGAGACAAAGCCAACGTGTGTGTATGTGTGAGAGGGAGAGGGAGAGGGAGAGATGCTTACATGCATATGTGTGTGTTCGCTGTCCCTGAGTGTTGTTTGAAGCTGTTGATGACAGAGCGGTGGGACCGGGTTCTGTTCTGCTGTGCTCCCCAGGCCCCTGACCTACCTAATTGGTTTTCAATGTTTAAAAGGCCAAACCATCAAAGAGCAGACTGGCGGTTTGACTGCTCTCACTTTTGGCTTCAGCTCTCTTCATTATTTATGACTGACAAGAAACTTTCTCAAAAACACACTACCTACAGTAACACACATTTGAATTGAAACTCACCCAGGCGTACGCACACAGACACAGAAGCACACTCTTGGCTGCTCATACATGTGCACACATGCACATGTGCTTCTTACACACACGCACACACACACACACACACACACAGCCACACAGTGTGTACGTGTACATTCAAAGGAAGGCAAGTCAGCCAGCACACCCTGACACAGCAAAGGGAATATAAAACCAAAGGCAGCTGTATCGGTGGTGTGCGTGCATGTGCGCGTGTGTGTGTGTGTTTGAAAAAGAGGGTTACAGTAGATGGACACTGTGCATGTAAGAGTATGTTTTTGTGTGTTTCACAAAGAATGAGAGACAGACAGATTGTGTGTGTGTGTGTATTCAAAGCCTTCATGTCTGAGTCTGCACTGAGACAGACTGTGCCGAACTGTTCTGACATTGCAGAACTACAAAAACTGACACTCAAGTTCTGTGTTAGTTTCTGCTCAAAACTGTAGAGTAAAGCTTATGCTAGTGATCAAAGTTATAGAATAACCCAGAGTAACATCACTGAATAGTACTAGCCATTAAAAATCGCCTCATAAATTTTATTACTTTGTTGCACATCAAAATAAATGTTGGGAGACAATGAATGCGGAGGCTTAAATATTACATTCAAGTCACGCAAAAAATTTGACATACAGTCTAAAACATGCGCTGCAGAGCTCACAGTTGCCTCAATATGACTTTTCCAACTCCACAAAAAGTCAAAACTCCAAGAACTTCAAACTCGCCACAAAACCAAACAGCCTCCTGTTCTGCCTCTTTCACATCAAGATGTGGGCTAACCTCTGAAGAAACAACAGCGCCCACAACAAACAACAAGCCCTTCCTTCCATCCATGCATCTGCGGCCGTCTTTCATCCCCTGGGCTTTGTTTTGACCAAACAGATTTTTCCGTCGCCACCTAGCTAATCTCCATCTATCTGCCCTACCTTGCTATCAAGGCTGCACCACATTGCATGGGGATTGAGCTTGGCTTTGATATGGGGGCCTTGATGCAGGAAAGCTATCAGCTCCAATCTGAACTCCCTTTTCTTGTTTGATAGAGCTCCATCTCTGCCAGTCTGACCCGACTGGATGCAGCTCAAACCGGGAGGGAACCGAGGTCTACCTATACACACCAACACATAATCAGCTGTACACACTTCAAAGACTGTGTGCATGCATTCACAAAAGCACACTAGTAAACACATACACACATGCATGCACACATACAAGCACGCGCACACACTCTTTCTTTTATCCCAGGCTATTTCTCCTCTTTAGGGTGCCACTCAAACATTCATAACATCTTTCTTTTGGACTTTAAAGCAGAGTCTTTCTCTCCACTCTCTACCTGTCTGTCCTATTCGTCTCTCCTCTCCTTTCTTTCTCACAATATTCAAAAAAAAAAAAAATCACAATATGAGTTTTGTCAATATCGTGCAGCCCCTCTTCCTCTCTCTCTCCTACTGCGATAGTGATCCAAACGATAAAGCCGGCCTCTATTATTAGCAGTGTAATAGAGGGCTGTGGCTGTGAGGATCTGACAAGGAGATGATAAGAAAAGTGCTTACTCCTCCCTTCTCCCTGCTCTCCTCCTATATCATTTAGAAAACAGTCGCAGTGCAGCAGCACATCATGGCCAGCTAATGGCCTTAGAATATCACCGCTGCCACAGCAAGCAACACTTACCATTACTCAATTTGTATAGACGTTCAAAAGAACACCATTAAATATAAAAATTGAAATAAGTTATTCTATTGGTCTATAACCGTCCAATAAATATTTGTGTTCATGAGCAACTCTCTCCCAAAGCCACAAACCAAATTTCTGCGAGTCAAACTTCAGCTGTGCGAGCCTGGAGTTGCTCTGCAGACTACGGAATGGCAGACTGATGTTATGGACTCACAGCAGGTTTGTTTGAGTTTTCATAACCAATTTAATATAGTGGTTTTGGCACTTCTGAACCAGAGCATGTACCCTTATTCCCAGAAAATGCCCCTGGGGGCTCTTCTAGACACATTTACCATCTCTCCTAATTTATTATCTACGGAGCGGTGCCAGGTTTGATACCTCATGACACCGCAAGGTTGAATCTGAGTTCACTAGGTTCAGGCTTTGGGAGAAGGAGGTGTTCATGTTCCCAAATATAGAGTGGAGTGTCTTAGATAAAGTGCAGAAACTGGCAAATTAAGAGGATTTTCCCTTTAAGGACCAACATGAGCAGAATGTCTGCCAGCAAAATACACACGCACAACTGACAAGGCAGTGGTACAGCACGGATTATCAACAGTTGTTTTTCAACAGAACACTACTGACTACTTACAAACATCAAAAACATGCTTAACCGTACAATTACTGGCAAAGAAATTGGGAAAATTTGTATGAAAATTTTCTGTTCAATGTGTGTGAATTTTCTCTCTTGGTAATTTCAAAAAGTCAAGAAACAGAACAAAGCAAGATAAGGCATGCTTATCCCTACAGGCTGATGTAAGTCGCTTGAGCAAAGGGTTTGTGACTATGTGTGGATATCCTTATTACACTGTGAGTGTGTGTATTTGTGTGTGTGCCTATGCTTATGCTGAGGTGAGAGTCAACAACAGCCTGTGCATGCATGTGCGTCTGTGTGTGTTTGTGTGTGTTCTCATTCTTGTAGTGAGTTAAGATTTGACAACAGTAGCAACAGCAACCAAAGCCAGGGTAGATTTCCAGGAGTGTATGTATTTGTCGCGCTGCGGGCGACTCTGAAAAGCTTCAAAATGAAAACAGTTTCCCAGGATGCCACCTGATGTGCCTGTGTGCACATGTGTGTGCGTGTGTCTGTGTTCAGCTATGTGTTTATGCGCGCACCCATGCGTGAATTTGGCTGGATTTAGATATGTATCCGTGTGTATTTGTTTCTCTGTGTGTGTGTGTGTGTGTGTGTATATGTGCGTGTCTGTATTAGCGTTCTCAAGAGTGTGTTCTGCCAAGCCTAAGAAAGTGACATATCGAAACAGCTTCCTGTATCTATAATTCATGGTGCAGGCTCCAAACAAAGAATGGAGTGTTTGGCTCCCATCAGACATGCTACAGGGGAACCGACACGGTTGCTAAAGCTGCAAACCAAAAAAAATTAATCCCTTATATAGCTGGCTAGCTAGGACCTGGAGCTAATATCAGGTATTAGAGAGTGTGATATAGAAACAGGCCGAGACAGACAGGCGAGCTGACAGACATGTGGTGTGAGGGATATTTTTTCTCTCTCTCTAACACATACCAAAACCAACCTGTGAAAGAGAATAACAGTGACCCCTACACACAGCATTGTCAGGTATACAGTACCAAGGTGTGTGTGTGTGTGTGTGTGTGTGTACGCATGCGTGTGTGTCTGCATCACATAATGTGCACGTCTGTCTTTTTGTCATAACAGATTTTCTCTGACCTACATTATCGGGAAACTGGTAGACGTGTAAACAAGTAGGAATATGACTCAGAGAGCTGGTTTCAAGAGAACAAAGACCTTTTCAACATCAAATTTCTTTTTTTTTTTTTTTGTGATGGGTGGGTTACCTCAAATCACCCATGCTTACTTAGAGAACTACCATGCAACATTACAATTTGCATTTAAACAACTCTAGCCCAAATACACTAAGAGAAAAAGATGTATTATTATAACAGTTAAAAAAAAAATCAAAAATAAGGTAAAGCAATAATCCATGACATTTTCATTTTGATGTAAATGAATGTACATTTTGCTACTGCTGACAGCAAAATAGAGTCTCAGCCTATACACAATTCATGAACGCTTTTACATGTTGTTCTAAACACCTGTTGGCAAGAAGGTCTTTCTTGGGAAAAGTCCTCTGGTGCACAGGTATTGTTGTGCTCTAGCTATGTTTCTAGCAGCAAGAGCTGTTCGCTTGAAATAAACAGAAGATGAACTGGGTGGTTAGCAAGAGCAGCGATGTCCACCATGGCTGAACAGACAAATAAAAGAGCATCACCTACAGAAACTCAAAACTCATCAACAGAAAACGCATGGAAAAAGACGCAACAGTGCTTTTTCCGGAGGTGCATTTATGTCATTTGTACCTTTTAGACCCATATAGAGACAATGGCACACATACATATATCTCTGAGCAACACCAGTATACAGCTAATGATCATAACAGTGAGCTCAAACAAAGACGTATGCATCAGGTTCAGTAGCGTCTGACGGGCTATTGCTTTTCACATGATGGATAGCAACAAAGGGACATGCTCTTCATTCTGTTCATTTGGTTTAATGTAATGTTAAGATGCCTCCATTGGGCCTGACTTGCATGTGTTCCTATTAGCCTCGGTTTCAACACCTCCATTACTGCTGGGACATGTATGCCTTCTAATTAAAATGCTACATATGGTTAATGGCATTAGACATATGTGATGCTTTTAACGCCGCAATGTGTCATAGGCAGCAGCTATCAATGTGATGCCTGCCCTAAATATCACTCAGACAAATGAAGCAGGCAGATGGGCGGAGGGGCTGTTCATTAAGATGGAAAGAAAGAGAGAGAGAGGGGAAAGAGAGAAAGAGAAAGATGTCAAATACTGAAAAGAGAGTGAGTGATTGCAGAGATGGCAAGATAAAGACAGACAGAAAGCGATGGAGTGGATGTGGCGATGGAGAGGGAAAACAGGCTTTTCATAACTGATGGAAGGATCATTTCTTATCTATTCATATGTCATTGTGAGTCATCCTTTAGAGCAGCCAAAAATAGCTTTTCCACCAACTGCATCCAGTACGTTCCCCCTCTCATTCACTCGCCAATTCTCTTCTTCCGAAAGAGGGACAGAGAATGAGAGGACGTGCAACAGATTGGAAGGTGAAAGAGGGAAAAAGTTGGGAGCGTGACAGCGCACAGGTGCGAAAGTTAGAATACATGTGTGCAAGACGGAGAAAAAAAATTGGAGAGGCAAAGAGGAAGAGCAGAAACAAAGATAAAGACATGGAGGGAGAAGAGAGGCGGAAGCCCACAGAGAGACTGATGAACAGAGGGAGGCAGAGAGAGAACAAGAGACAAAAGCAAAGAGAGGGAGAGAGAGGCAGAGACACTGGTTTGAGGTTTAAAAGCAACATGTATATTCTGTTTGAATGGCACCCGACAGAGAAAAAAAAAGAAACAGTCTGGAAATAGCCTGGTCTAACAAAATGCTTTCAAAATGTTTGTTCACACATCCAACACCTCATAAATGGAGGGTGCAAACACTGAGAGGAAACAATGCACATTAAACACCTGAAAACCGTCAAACCCTGAATTAGACAGACGAGAGCTGGCAGCACTGACTGTGGGCAGAGGAAGCTGTGCCTCTCTGGACGATTTATCCAAGGCTTACTGCCTTTCAGCTCAACTCATGAACTTAACTCGTTTCAATCCTGGAACTAGGACTCAAACTGCAAAACAAGTTTTATCTGGAGAAATTTACCTGAAGTGCTCTTTCAAATAATGTGTGTGTGTGTGTGTGCGTGTGTTGCTCGTTCATTGTCGAGCATAGATCACAATAATCTGAGAACTGCAGGGAAAAACTAACCATATCTTCACACATTTACCTTGATCTCACATTTCCGAAATCATTTCCCGAAATCCCGTCCCTGGGTCTTTTTTTAAACACAAAGTAAAGCCTCGTGCCTGAGAGCCTTTAAATTAAGAGGCTTGACGTTGCAGAGCCATGGAGAATGGAGACACTCAATGGCTCTTGCGCCAAGATAAACAAGCCAAGGAACAAGAGCCGTGTGTGAGCCATAACAAGATGATTATGGTGGTGGCAGCTAGCTAGCGTTGCCTGATACGGAGAAAGAGAGAAGGCGGCATGTCATGTACCAGCCTGTGCTGCCAAGCAAAGGAACTCTGTCTACTTTCCAACAGGACTGGAAAGTGGTGACAATGTGCAATAGCTGAAGAGCAGCAGGCATTAGAAAGAGCAGTCATGGAGATGCAATGCAGTGTGGCAAAATGACACAAACTAAGGGTGGATCTGCACTGTGAGATTTCTTGAACTAATTAAGTGGCAAATTTCCCATCCATGGCAAATTTTCAAAAGTACTCTGAGAATAGCCTAGCAAGCTAAAAATGTGTTACATCAAGGTCTAGCAAGGAGGGATTTGATACAACATTTTACTCCCACTGATCAACACACATGACCTGAGTAATTGCTCCAGTCAAAAAGAGTGCATGCCAATGAGAACAGCTTCCTTGTTTCCAACTCCAAGTTCGCTGCTTTCTTTGGTAAAAGAATCTGCTTAAGATGAAGCAACTATGAGGAAGCCTCAGAAAAAAGCAATGACAAAGGATTTTCGCCTTAATCTTCTGCAGTAATTGTGTGTACGGTGGCTTAAATAAGAGCTAAGCTGGCCAAAATCTTGTAGCGTGAGCATTTCCTAACTAACTAGTAGTGTGCCAGGTTCCTGGATAAGTGGCACTCAACCCTGTCAGCCAAGGCCTCCATTTTGAAACAGTATGCATTTTAATGTATGGGGTTGGCACAGGGATAGTGGCGGTTGTGGGCTGTGTGTCCATGTGTGTGTGTGTGTGTGTGTGTGTGTGTGTATGCATGTGCAAGGGAGAAAGGGTGGGTGATGGCTGCTATTCACGACTGTAGGACCCGTTTTTTCCACCATG
>OMKZ01033311.1:0-11722 GCA_900302535.1 Neoniphon sammara | reverse complement strand
CTGCGTTCGGTTCAGGGTGATGGAGTATTTTTCTGTGTACATGTTTGTTTTGTCTCTCTGCAGCACTTTGCAGTCCAGTCAACTTGGCCTGAACAACATAAGTTGAAATGAATAAAGGTCATTTTTAAATTCAGTTCGAATCTTCCACACATCCTCACCCTCTCTCTTTGTCTCTCCCATGAGTTCAAAACATGTTTGAGTAAATTGGATTACAGATTACATTTTGATGTCTTGTCAGTGTCTGAGGGCTAACACAGGTCAGTTTGTATTCTCCCGTCTCTGTGTTGGATTTTGGTGCTTTGAATGCCTCTTGAAGATCCTCAATCTAAATGCTTTTGTCATGGTAAGTCCTGTTGACATTGTTAGTCCTGGGCTTTGTCTGTCATCAAGTCCTGTCATCATATATTCCATCGCTGTTAATGAGGCAGTGAATTTGAATATAATGCCATATTAATTCCTGTTACTGTGGTCCCTCATCAGATGGCCATCAGATGCCTCTGACCTGGTGATGAGAAATATTGATCAGTAGGTCTGCTGACCATTTTCACAGGAGGGAAATGCTTTCACACTGTTACAAACACGCTCATGTTCAGTGTTTGTCCACAGGGTGGTGCTGCTGTGATGGATGTGCTGCTGATATTTTGCAAACTGGTGGTGGTTGGAGCAGTTGGTAAAGAAATATGACCAATTTATTAGAAACTATAAATATGAGATTCAAACTGATAATGTTGCCTCATGAATCAAGTTCCTATTTTCATGTCTTCCTTCCTAGTGGTGCTGTGTTTCCTCTCTGGGAAAATCCACTTGCCTAGTGATGCCTTTGAAGCAGAGATATTGATCTACTGTTGGGTGCAAAGGCTTGTGAGTTTGAAAAAAACATATGATTGTTCACATTCAAGCCAAACTGGAATCATGAGTATTATAGTAGCAATACTTGTATAGTAACTGTTTTTATCTCAGTATTGGCCATTTGGATATCTGGGGTGTCATGTACTCATGACATGTTATTTACTGTTGAGCGAATACTTGGAGTGCACATATTTCTTATGTTACGTCGTTGCACATAGCAACAACATAACACATAGTTTAACTCGGCTCTGTACTACTAATATTTGTATAGACTGTGGTGGTGAGAGCTTACATTATTGCTGACAGATGAAGTAGTCTAAACTGTCTTTTTCTTATCTTTCCCTTCTTTTTTTCTGCAACTTTTTTTCTTACTTTTTTGCCAACCAGAACTTAAGTCCTTGGGCACAAATACCTGTTGGATGCTTGTTTGCCTTGTCATATAGAGAATCCTGCTTTAACCTGTCTCAATTTATAATCCTTATTAATATTCTGTAATGTTTGTTCAATAAGAGTATTCACTGTTAGATGAGATTCTGCGCTACATACAAATCAGTGTTTACAATTTTCACTGATCTGATGAATAACCTGAATCTACTGAAATCAGTTTGTGATGCACAAACACAGGGAAACAATAAGTGTACAACTTTGGGTCTATCAATATATTATTCAGATATTCATATTTAGAGGTTTCTTTGTTCTGCTTCTAACCTTAAAAGGGTCAGTGGGTGTTTCCATGTATTTGCTTTATACTCTGCTATCTCTTCTATGTACTGCACAGTAAATAAGCCTGATACAATGGATGCAGATTAGGTAGGTTAAATGTTAACTTAGTTGAGCATTAATGTGGTGGACAATAATTTATGTTTTATGTTCAAAAAGCTTTAATCCAGTGATTCATAGGTTACCAGAATATGACAGGGCCCTTAACGCCCAGGTGTTTATGTTCTGATCCTCCAGCTCTGATGCTTCACTGTGCATTTCCCTCAGCAACAGAATCTTTAAATCATCTCTTTTCTGCTAGTTAAAATGTTAAGGAACAAGGTAATGCCTGTAAATGCATCCATGATTGATAATCTCTCTGCCACCCCATCATTCTTATTGTGTTGAGATTCAGGATGCTCTTTGTGCTGCTATGTCATTTATGGTTTTTCATGACCTCCCACTGGTTTCATGTCCACCTATTAAACACAGAGATGACCCAAAGTAAATATACTGCAAATATGGAGAAGTGAGTATATTATATAGTTAAAGCTGACGACCAAATAATAGACCTTTTCTGTAAATATTGTAAGGGATATGACTCATAGGCCAGATTATAAGGAATGTTTCTACATTAGGCAACAATCTAGGGTAGACTTGCAAATGCTTTTATTAGTCAAACAGCTATTTTTATCGAAATCATGGCCTAAAATGAGGCCACCCTAACATTTGTTAGGGTGGCGTACATGGCCTAATCTAAATGACAATATGATCAGCCTAATTTCAATAAAGTGTTCACACTAGAGTAAAATATAAGTCATTATACTGTGTAGGCAGTTCTCTGGTCCATATAACTGACAAGGTGTCTGGACAACAAAATTCTAAGTGGTACGAAGTGGTAAATTTTCTGAATTAACTCATTCCAAAATTAAAAGCCTAATGCAGACAAAGATACTCATAATAAAACTGTTATCTGCTCTCACACTCTGCCTTGGATGCTATAAAAAGCTCCCACGACAAATGTGTTCATATTTCATTAGTCACATACTGTGATGCCTCAGTGCATCTGAAAAAAGGGGGCCTATAAAAGTAGGGCCCATTTTTCCCCTGGTTGTCTTGGACATTTTTCATTTGTTTTTCTCATTTTCCACTGAAATGGATGCCTCACCTGCATCCAGCCCCTGATGTGAGAACACAATATACTGTATATTCTGGATAACACACTTACACAATCAACCACTGACCATTTTTGACACAAGGAGGCACACTCAAGAGCCCATTAGTGCATTCTGTGTAGGTCTAACTATAAAAATGGACAGTAGTTCTGGTCAAATTTACCTTAACATGGCCTCAAGAAGCCAGGTCTTTTCAGATCTTCACTCCTCCATGTAAGCAGTGCTTTCTACTCCTTTCATTCACTGTAATGCAGACTGAGTTAGTTGCGCATGCAAACATGCATATGTTTGCATGTAAGCATGACTCCTTTCTGCTGAAGTTTTTCAAATCCGTGGAAGTGAACAGTTGAACAAGTTAGATGGTCATCATCTTAGCTGTTACAGCTACAGCAATAATCAATATGTGATATTTAATCATTTATTAATTAAATCATTATGCTTTGGCTCTGTAACCCAGTGGAGCCAAAGGGTCTAGATAATCTGGCTTTGAACTGCGAATCCTCACTCTGAACTGCCCCTCACCCATTCTTATCTCTCACCAAAACAGAAACCCTTTGTCTCATCTCCCCTAATGAACTGGAAGGATGAGCACAGAGCAGTGGACTCCACGGGCCACATGGAGTCCAAACTCAATATTAGTTTCATTTCACCAGAATCCTGGTGCTGTAACACTGTTCTAACATAATTGTGGTGAATCTTAACTGTTCTTGCAACCGCTTAAAGCTAAGACACACTATAATCATGTTCCAGTCAGTCCATTAAAGTTATACTTTGTAAAGCTGAGTTTATAATACTCTCAGAATAGTATTTTTGACTGCTCTTTGCACCTCCCCATTCTGTGTGTGCAATATTTTTTTAAAGCCATCATCCACTTAATCTGAAGGTTTGTGCCATCAGTCAGAGGAAGTGTTTTTCCCACTGAGAAGTAGCTCCCTATATTATGTGTTACAGCACCCTTGTTGATTTTTACTTACTTCCAGAGCAGTGACACATCTCTGGCTAACAAGAACGTCTATCAAAGGAATATACAAGAAATATGGATTTGACCCCTCCATCTGATAGATGTTTATACAAAATTATTGTTATTTTAGAAAAAAATTTAACATCTCAGCATGTAATTGCATATAATTTATCTTTTGGCTCCCTACTGTACACCTCTGGTCTGTGAGAGGATTACTGGTCACCACAGATACAATACAGTTTTAGGGGTCCAAGCATGTAGTGCTGGTACCCTATTGTATTTGCTGAACTCCTTTCTTTCTTCTCTCTCTCTTTATTTTTCCACACACACACACACACACACACACACACACACACACACACAAATAGCTGCAGGCAAGGCAAGAATGCTATAAGACCAATAAGGCGTGCAAGTTTTTTCCATCAGTTCAACCTAACCTAACCTAACCTTTTTCCACCGAGTTCGACCACTGAAGGTCAAAGGTCATGTGACCAACAGAGAGGTCATATATGATTTTATATTATACAAAGACACAAAAACACACTGCTGAACAGGACCAAAAACAATACCCCTGTGAGTTATAGAAGAATCAAACAAAATAACATTTGATAAACAGAAGGAAATTTACATACACACACTCACACAGATATATATACTGTATATACACACACAGACATATACAGTAACATACATACACATATACAAACTAATAATTATTGGTTACTTTTTTCTGTCAGTACACTTTCCAATATTTTCTAAGATTATTTGCCTATCCGCATTCCTTTGGTGACTGGAAAACCCTCCCCCTTCTACTAATGTTAAACTTTGTACACATGTCTGTGTCCTTGATCTACAACTTTGCCATTGGAAGCACCCATGTCTGTCACCTTGATTTGATCTGCACCTTTTAATCTTCTGCAGAACATCAAACTGGCAGTCTGCCTGGTGGTTACGGTGCAGATCTTTAAAGCACAAGACTTCAGGTTCAAGATCTACCATGACCAGGTCATAACTGTGAACTAACAAAAAACTGGGAGTTCTAACAGGATTATGCATGTGTTAGTGTGATATTTTTGTGGTTGATTGATGATGATGATGCAGGTGTTATTGATCCCATTGATGGAAATTTACTTGTCCAAACCAGCCATGATCCCATAGCATTGGCCTGTTTGGTGTAAAAAAACAACTATTTGATTTCTGAAATCCTCATCCCTTCATCAGTAAAGATGTCAAAAAACTGAAATAACATCTTTAAAAAACTCAGCATACTGTGCATCAAAATGGAGAGCTGCAACTGCTAATCAGTCTTCATTAAACTAATGAAAAATACTGTCAACACCTGTCAATCAATGGCATGCATCACAATGTGTTTTTGAAGTCATACACTTCCAAGAACAGTAGGTATATTTTACAATAGAGGGTTTTGCTATTGTGAATAGCTTTACTTTTTTATTCTGACTTATTTATATCTGTCCAGTAGCCTAAGAATGTCCACCAAACAATAAGGTCATTAGTTCAAAATCCAGTGAGTCTAGTTCGTCTACCAAACTTCATGCATAAAATAAATCCGTTCAGATTGTCCACCAGTAAACTGTTTGGGATTAAATCCATTGTTATGGTAAATGATCTCTCCTGTATCTGTATTCTTGTTGGATGCTATTGGACCTCACATTTTATATCTAAACATTTAAATGTGCTTTGTAAGCTCATTTGACATTCTTCCAAGCCTCATTTGGTGAGCCATGTATGGGTTTCATTGGCCCTTGAGGTTAAAATATAGTTTTATTTTATTCTTTGTCTTTTTCAAGTTGTGGCAGCACCCCTCAAATTGCCACTTGTGTTTGTATGTTCTCATTCCCTTTAGTTTTCTATGAGAGAGAGAGAGAGAGAGAGAGAGAGAGAGAGAGCAGGTTCAACATCCTGTGCTCTCTGTTTGGTAATAGCACTGATAGCGAACCAACACACACAATGTTCTCAGCTGAAACCGGCTTAAACAAATAGAGTAGGGAAAAGCAAACAGTCAGAAAAAATCAATGGGAAACACTTAGAACAAGTCGTGTGTTTCAATGACGTGATTTAACTTTGGTTGCTGCAAATGCATTCTGGGAATATTACTATGATACATTATATATTAAATATTTAAATATTAAAAAGAATTTATAGCATTTTAATTTGGAAATAATGTGGCAGTGTAATTTTTGCACTGACAGACTGCACTCACTGGAATTACTTGAACTTAGATGTAGTTATTTCAAGCTCTGTTTCACTGATTGCTACAGTATCTTTGTATAATGCAAGCGGACAAGTCTAAAAAGTATATCACATTTAGAATTTATTCATAGCTCACATACCACAAAAATATTTCAGTATCAAAGTTATCAATCATATTCCTGTATGTCAAAGAATGAGGCCACTGAGTACATTGCACCACGAAACACTGAGGTTTGTTTTTGGCAGTAAAAAAAAAAAAAAAATCATGTAACAAGCATCAAGACAATGAATTGTTCAACAAGTAATGATTATATTCCATATCTTAAGAAATTATCTGCTTTGTACACATCTCAAATAATACATCACAGTTTAAATATAGCAAATATAACAGTATTCAGTATAACAATACTTTATGACAACATCCATGGTAGCATCCTTACTACTTGTTTTACTAGCACTGGGAAACATTGACTTTGGTAGAACATTTTCATTTTTAGCATTCCACCCTTCATGTATGTTTATAAACTGTCAATCACACTTGTTAGCTACGTTTCCAATTGTCACCAGTGGCGTTTATGGTCATCAGTTTTCTGACTCTCCATTCATCTGCTTATGTTTTCAATACCTAATCTAAAAGTCTCACTGACAAAAGTATTGATAGGATTCCTAATAGTGAAATGGATCCTGAAAAGAGAAACAAGAACTGAATTAAGTCTTTTAGCATCACAAATTCAACAGAACAGTTAAAAATATAGGTTCCAATTTGCTCTTTAGCTCGTGTGGAACTGCAGAAACATTTAATGTATTGAAAATAATTATAAATGATAAATATGCAGTAATTGCTAGACTGTTTTGAATAAAAAGGTAGAACAAATGCCTCTATGCTAGTGAGAAGTATGGATACCCAGGGCAGTCGATGTAAGTGGTTAACTATTTAGCCCATATGAAGAAAGTATGCATTTCCAAACTGAAATGCAAATTGAAAATGTTCTACAAAAGCAAAATTTCAGTTTAGGACTTCATCACATTGCATAGATGTACTGGGAAAAGTGACAACCTACGATGCATTTTCTTCTATTTCCAGTATGAATTGACATTCTTTGACAACTCTGATATTAGAGTAAAGTAGCTTAATGTCTATTAACCAAGTGAAACCTAAAAACATAGTGCAAGTACCTGAATGAATTTGAATGTATTTCCTACTAATACCTGATCTGCGAAATAAAAAAACAAAAACAAAACATTGAAGAATGTTGAATCAAAACAATCAAGGGTATAGCATGATAGAAAGCTTGGTAACAGCTTCATCAAAACCATGTGGCCTCTGCACTGTAACATCTGCTGTGTAACAAAGACTCCAGCTCTGTTTTCCTAAATGCATAAAGAGTGCTGGTCACTAGAGGACGCTTTCAAAGGGACTAGGTTTTGGGGTAAGCAGAAGCTCGAAGGATATCTAGACAGTTCACTGTGATGAGAGCTCCAGTCAGCTGCCTCCACTGCTTGGTGACAGGGCTCTTCATTTTGTCCAAGATCAGGTGGAGATCCTGGATCATGTCCCTGTAGCTGTCTCCATGGCGACAACTCCAGGAATACAGGAAGTCATAGGCAGGTTTCCACATTGACTGCAGCAGAAAAGGAAAGACCCAGTTAATGATTGAATTGATAAGCTAAATTCAAATCAAAATAGCATGGCAGATGCAAACTTTGACAGAATCAGTGTCATCTATGCATATCTGTTATTTACTGTCTTCATATTGTTAGTTAAATTACAGCAAACCCACCTGAGGACTGACTTCCCCATTCTTCCCTCGGTGTGGTGCCTCATAACCAGCAATCTGAGCACTGGAGAGTTTTCCAATTTTCTCGGCGAGCTCCCGCCATCGGATTCCCAGCTCTACTGCAGTGGACAGAATGACTGTATTCTGAATCAACTGCGCCACGAGAGTCAAACAGTCCATCTTCAAAAGACCCTACAAATGATAACGGCATACATAAAAAAACACAGCCATGGAAACCTACAGCAATAAAGTTAGAGCTGAAAAGCTTTCAAGTTGATTTCTCCTCCTCCTGTTTCCTGCCTGCTTGAAAAAACAAACAAACATCTCCTTCAATAACAAGCAAATGTTAGCATAATAATGTGTTTTTTCTACTTACAACCATAAGCTCATGTTGGAACTTTTTCCTGCTCTTCTCAACATGGCAGTCTTCCTTCAACTTTTCCAGGACACAGGCCACCTTATCAGCCTCAGTTTCAGCATACGTCCACTTGGCGGTGTCCAGGGACAGGCTGTGGTACCCGAGGGCATCAGCAAAAGCTCTCCAGCTGGTTATGTGTTCAGTGACCAGGGTCTGGATGGCTGAGTACATGTAAGTGAGCTTCCTGAAAGGCAGTGTCATGTTGTCCAAGAGAACCTCTGTGGTGAGATTAATGCCAGTGAAGTCAATCACCTGGTCTCTGGTAATGACCTTGACGTTTTTGCAGTGAACCAAGCCAGTCCTGCCACGGAGGAATCCAATATACCACTCTTTTACCTTTGAATTGCCCACTGACCTAACAGTCTCTCTGGACAGGAGAGCCACTGTGTCCCCCTTGAAGTACTCCAGCAGATAATCTACTCGCGGCTGACGGAGCACTGACTTCAGTGCCACGCCGTACCACTGCAGATTCACAGCTCTGTCTTCAAATTTGGGGAAATCTGGAACAGATTCTTCAGGAATAGGTAAGGATCTTGCCATTTCCTTTTGCCTGTCTGTTTGCCTTGTTGCTCGCTTTTCTGACCGAATGGGTGCAACGACAGGGGAGGGCACTTGGAAATGTGCAACAGTTACAGTGTTTGAATCCCTTACTTGTACATCTAACTTGAAGGGAGTCATTTGTGTATTGCCAGAATGAAACAATCCAACTGGTAGATGCAAAACTCTCCCAATTTTGAGTTGATTTTGTCTCACTGCTTTCATTTTGTCCTCAGCTTTGATTTCAAACGTGGAGTCTGAGACACTGATGGCCAAATTTAGGTCATTGAGTTTGTCTGGTTTGAAGTGATGTTTTCCCCAGAGCTGCAACACAAGTGGAGGCAGGTTTTTGTTGCCTTTATTGATATCTGAAAACGGAAGCCTTGGTGGAATATCATCATGACAGCAAACAACCGTTACAACCTTGAAAGATGGATGAATGTACCTAGGACCATAAACTGCTACAGTGATTTGACGCTCAAGGTAATCCCAGACTGATGTGGCAGGGGACTGGATAACAGAGGCCTCTGCAGCTGCAATAACATAAAAATGTGTCTTCAGGTCCTGCAGCTTCATCTGCATAGTCCTCTTGTAAATGTAACAGTCTTTTACTTTTTGATAAGGTCCCACTCTTTTGCTGGACACTAGCCCAACCAGGGTGGTCATCACTTGGCTTAATGGGTCACTCTTGACCTCTCCTGCTAGCTTCATCTCCAGAGAGATACTTTCCTTTGTGTTGAGGTTGCTGAGGCTCACCTCCAGCAGTGGACTCATGGTTGTCATGTAGTTGTTGTTGAGTCCATGTGGAGGGTCTAGCATTGCTTTCAATGTAATTTCCTGAACTTCTCCAGGAGGAACATGGCCTTCTGGGACATGAATACTAATATCTGAGCCTGGCAATTGCACTGAACCTCCAGAGTGACCTATCTTGCAGACGACCTGAGAGTCAGTAGCCTGGGTCTGAGCCCATCCGGGGCTCTGGCTCATCAGACCCAGGTCCAGGCACGACCGAGTTAACTGCCTGTGGCTCAGCCAGGCTATTTTGTAGGCCTCCCTGTCATTTTTTAGCCACGCAAAATCTGGGTTCAAAATCAGCCCAGGTGGTTTGGGGGTTTTCTCCCTTTTTGACTCCTTTCTCTCCAGGTCATCCAGAATGTCTGAGGCACTCCTCCATCTCCCAGATCTGTTGGTGACCTTGTGTTTGTTTTCCAAAAAATTACCCAGATTGTCTTCATCTGAAGATGTGCTTATGGCATCATCGTTATGCGTGCCCAGGTGTGCAGGGTCCGCTTTTAGATTTGTTGTGTTGGAAACATTCTCTTCTGTGTCATCGTGTACAATGTCAGCCAAGAAAGGGTTAGATGCAGATAGCTTGTTCCAGAATGGATTACTTGTTTCAGATGAATGTGTGACTTCTGGCTGTAAAACTGGCCACTCAGAATGCTGTGCTTTTTGCGAAATATATCTACCTGTAGAAACATTGAAATTTGTACAGTATGTCAGTACTGACAGCATGTTTTACAACCGAGCACAAGCTGTTTATGTTTCACAGTGAAAATTTTACCATTGAGGTTGCTGCTGGTTACTGAGGCATTCTCATCCAGATCAATCAATGTCCCCTCAGATTTGCTCCGCATGAGACTCCCAGCATGACGGAGGGACCTTACTCGTCCAGCTGCCATCTTTACATCTGTAGACATGAAAACTAGATTGCTTGAATATCTGTGTATACTCAAATCACACATCTGTTTCCATTTACATGCAGCCTGTATCAGTCAACCATTCATTTACATTATTCCTTAAAGGAGTGTAACTAGGGCTCTGCAATAAGCACAAAATAACTGCACAGGTGTCATATGAGAAAGTATATAATTTAGTGTTTGATGGTATAACTGATCTATAGACAGCCATATATTGTTAAAAATCATTGTGACACACAAAAACAGCAGATACTCAGACAACAAAACACCTGTCTGTAAAGTTATTGTTCTGTGTCAACCTTGTTTCGTCCAATACTGTGAGCCTCCGGCTGGCTGTTAAAGGAAGCTGATACTGAGTTGCAGAGTATGGAATGAAGCCTGAACTTTTCAGTCTGTCACTTGTTTGCGTAAAAGGACACTACCCATTCATGGCTTGTCACAGTGAGTCAGTCATTAATAATGTGGTTTCTTACACCAGTGCACAAAAACAGGTTGGTCTTGTCTATGACACACCACTGAGTTCTTTCAGTGGTTCTTGATAGTACTGTGTGCCACTGTACTTCTGACAGGAAACTATCCTGATGAAATACTGTGTGGTACATTGTTTGCGGCTTATTGTAACAGCACAGTAAACCTACTGAATAACTATTCAAAGTTCTCACATTGCCTAGATCTCATGACAATAGCAGCTTACCGCATGTTATAATTTTATGGTGAGTTTCACTCAATAGGCTGTGATCGAACAACTCATACAGAAAAAAAATCAGTGTAAACAAAAGGAAATCAACAGCACAGATTTTGACAACAAAAAATTAAAAATAACCCCTGAGCTCCAGCTTCAATAAGGGAAGCTACAAAACAGCCAATGAGAAGTATCGAGGTAAGCGTCCAAATATGAATAACCTGTCCTTTATACGACGTGATATTTAAATTTGTAAAGTGATTAAGTACACGTATCACAGAAAGAGAAATAAAAGTTTGGACTCACCATTGACATGAGATGTTTGTACTTTTACGTCGGCCCTTTGGCAATAAAAGAGACCAATCCACTCCCATTTACACTATATTCTAAGGGCGTGTTTATCAGGCAGCTTACGCCTCCTCACGTTACAGCTTTTTGCTCTGTTTGCTTTGAGATACAAAGCATTTTGGGACAAGAAGTTTAAAATAATGCAAGCACCCTTAGGGAGGAGCGTCCTCTCAAGTGTAATAACTACTATTCCCACAATGCAATGCACTGTTAACGCGTGAGGCTTGCAACACCTGAAACTGAGCGAAACCTGTAGTTTCGATTCGGGTCACAACAAAGTTTGGTGAGACGCGTGGCGAAAGGATTTTGTATGCCATATGTGTATCATACGTGGGACATCCAATAATAATAATAATAATAATAA
>OMKZ01033310.1:23571-37098 GCA_900302535.1 Neoniphon sammara | reverse complement strand
CTGGCTCGTCACCATCAGAATATTGATATCTCCAACGTGTTGCGGCAGCTCGCTGTTGAAATTAACCATGGCTGTAAATCTCAGCCTCGCCTCACTGTTGCCTCTGTCTGCTGTATGCGTATGTAAACTAGGCACATAAACAAAATAAAATTACTAAACAAAATGTGCTAAGTAACGTGACTCTGAACCACATAAAGATGTGCAAGGGTAAGCATGGGGACGTTGCAGGGCTATACCTTAGAACAGGAGCGTGTAAGCTATGGAAATGCTAACATAGGGTGTCTGGCTGTCATCCATAATTTACACATCCAGAGTGCAGTGCTTTAATTTTTGAGCATAGGCATGTGATGTATGATTAGCTGCTCCAAAGTAAAATTAGAGTAGCTTTGCACACATAATAGACAGGCTCAACTGATGACGTGAAGCACAGTGACATCAAAGTCATGAAATGCTGTCAATTACTGTCAATTTAACATTTGTCATTTTTAATGTTCGGCAAAGACAAATGTTTTGGTTGAACATAGGCTGTACTTCCAGCACTTCAAAGAATGCTGCACCTCCCCAGTACCCTGACACTTGAACATGACTTTTGATTGTTGGAGCTCATAACCCTCCCCTTTCGTGCTCTCATGTATTTCAGAACTAAATTGTAGGGCTGCCTTGAATTGCCATTTTACAGGCTTTGAATATCCGTTATCATTTCCGAGTGAACACTCAAATGCTCGTTCTCAATAATAGGCCTACTTGTTCAAAATAATATTTAAAAAAAATCTTTACCTAGGTGTTGCAACAGAGTCCTCAAATCCTGAAACGCAGGTAATTATTTGGAGTTCATGGTACATCCAGTGAATGGAGACACTGAATCGATAATATTGCCTAGCAGATTATTCTCCAGCAATACTAGACTGTTCTAGACAATAGAGATTTCAGATGATTGATCAAACTTGTCGTATACCCGTCTTATGCCCGTTTCTCGTTGCACTCTCCTACTTGGCACTGATCCTTCATCTAATTCTCGGTTATTTTAAAATGTTGCCACGTACTTGATTTCTTTGGTATTGGCATCTCTAACTTCAACTCCACTTGGTAAACAACCAAAAGGCCTCTGTAGGCGAAGCAGAACCATTTGAACTTAGGTTTGATTGATAACATAATGATCAAATATCTGAATTGTTGAATAGTTGAGCCAGCCTGCCTAAGTTTTAATTCCTATCTTTATAGTGATGTTATTTAATGCATATATTTATCTCATAGCTTCTTTTGAATTTATATGAATATATGATTTCATTTATAGTGTTACTACATTGTTATAATATTTCACCTTTGTGTGTTTATTTACCAGGCCAGTCATGATTTGACCAACTATACTCCAAATTTTTATTCCTTAATTACTTGACATAATTACATAATTCTCAGGTCTTAAATCAAGACAGAACATGCATCTGGCTGTGACTTTCCAGGTCACTTGACTGGCATGCTGCAGTCATTCTTCACATTTACTGTGGTAGACTCCATCTCCCGCTGGGACTCCTCTGCAGTGTGGGAGGGAAAAAGGAAGGGGAGCACGCTAATGTCTCCAGTGGCATGATGTATACTCCCTGGATTTGACCTGTGCTACCTCTTTGATTTGGATCTCCAAATGTTGTTTGAAAAAAGGAAAGCAAAGTGAAATTCTGATTGGGTCTGAAATTATGTGAACTGGCTAGAGGATCATCAGTAACACAGAGCTCCATGATTATTAGATCAACAGAGGGCACTTGTTCATTTAAAAGATTTTTCCACAATCCAGGGCTCCTGTTTTTGTTGAAAAGGGAGGTTCCTAAATCTGTCCTAAAGGAGACAGGTAGCGAGAGACTCACTTGAGTATCATAAAAGATGCCGCAGAGAAACTGCCTCCATAATAAGCACTTGAAGAAGCGCTTCAGAACCTCCAGCATGGAAATGAAATATAGGCTAGGCATGAATGGAAATAGGATTGAGAGTGTAGGGGCAGAGTAGACCAGAGCCCTGCCACAACACTGCATCTAGCCAGCAAAAAATCACAGTGGATTAGTGCCGTCGGATCTCCCTGGCCCCTAACTATATACACAGCCCCCCAATGGGCAAAGGGCAGTGGGGGATGGTGCAGGTCAATGCCACCACCATATATGCTGTTATATTGTAATTGATGTTAGCAGTGTAAGAAGGATCGGACAGCCTTGAGTCCAACTGCTTCTTCACCTTTTCTGTTGCTCTTTCCTTTCCACCTGATTTTTCTCTAGTTTTATTATACTCCTGCACCTCTATCTCTGTCTTGATAGATATTTAGATTTACACTTGTGTGCTAGCAATTTGGTGTATGTGGCTGCAAATCTCTCTGCTAGCAGTGGAGAAGAGTGGTTTGGACTTTGCCTGCTGCTTAGCTGTGTGACAGCTCCACCAATGGCACAACTTTACTGTGCATGATTAACATTGTTAGCCATGAGCAGTAAATTGTGACCCTTTGTTCACCCCAAATTCCATTGTGAGGTGATGCAAAGTGGTAACTGCAGAGAATAAAGGAATATTCAGATATGCAGAGTTATCATAGAGGATCTGAACTTAGTGTTTACTGTTTTAATAAATGCATTTTTTAAAGCCCTGACATAATTTTTCCTACATTCTTGGTTTATCCACAGTTAACATCCTCTGTACCAATTTCTTTATATTTATCCAAATCCCCATTAGTTGGTTGCTACCAAATACACATCTTTTTCAGCCTGTGAATCTCATCCTTAGATTTGGGATCATTAAAGCATATTGTCATGTAAGTGGTAGGTGATATAGCCAAAATTTTATGTCATAATAATTCTAAAAAAAAAAATTGGGTGACAACAAAATATATCGTGGTACATGATATGTTATTTTTCTGGTAATTGCATCTCTACAGCGACAGTGTCAAGGATGTTAGGGGTTTACCCACCGCTGCAGATCCTGGCTGTGAACTTGAATGTCTTTTTTTTTTTTTTTTTTAATCTTTTCAAATTTGCTGGGCACATTTATAACTTCTAGAGGAGGAAACTATGACCTTTCCTCTAGCGCCACCATCAGGCCAAACTAAGGCTGTTACGGGGCTATGCTCTGCTGTTGTTTATTGACTGCTTCTAGGTCAGTTTGAAAATGGTTTATAAATGAAAGAAGCCTTTGACAAATTTGATTGTCATTGATTTGATTGTCTCAACATGTAAATAGCCCAATTAATTGAATTATTGGGAAATAAAGGGTATTTGGAACATTCACACAAATGTTTCTATCTAAATTGAAAGGAAAGAAAAAAATTAAGTTATAAAGTAATTGCTAAGTAAATAAATGCCTCCTATAAAAATGACTGTACACAAATTCTGCTATGTATGGTATGTACTGATATCTGCAGCACCACTGGGTCGTGGAGACCAAATAAGAAAGGTTTTGAAAATTTAGTTCTGACTCCTGTTGTTAAAAAGTAAACTGGGACTTGTTAAATTAAATCTGCAACTGGTCAGGGCAAAGTTATTGATTATGTATTATGGTGATGTCAACTTGTCTTTCCTGAGGTAAAGGTGAATTTTCAGCTCCAGAATACCCACTAATCGCTCTCTCATGTTTGTTTCAGGCTGGCAGGAAGGACAGGAGTGACGCCCTGAATACTGCCATTGACAGGATGACAAAGAAGACCAGGGACCTGCGCAGACAGGTTTGCTTCTTGTATTTTTATTGTCTTGTCTTATCATCTTTCACATTGATCCCATATTGATTTTATCTTTAACTCTCTTTGTTTATTTAAAAGAACTATTAATTAATTTATTTTTTATTTTACACTGAGCCGTTCATGTAAAATGTGGAATACAGCTATGAAAATATAGGTGTGTACCTGTGTATTTTTGTTGCTATACTGTTGTCTGCCTTGTGTATGGACAACGTGTAGTCTGATCTACAAGTTGTGCTCTAACATGCCATTGCATATACACAGGGGGACATATTATTTTAACTCTGCATTTTTCCATTTCTTTCTTCACAGCTGCGTAAAGCTGTAATGGACCATGTCTCTGACTCCTTCTTGGAAACTAATGTTCCCCTCCTCGTCCTGATTGAAGCCGCCAAGAACGGCAACGAGAAAGAAGTCAAGGAGTATGCACAGGTGTTCCGTGAACACGCCAATAAGCTGATTGAGGTATTCGGGTTTTTATTTTTAATGTTTTTAAATAATCAAAAGTCACTGTGGCTTAAATACAGGGTGCATTCAAAAATTTAGATTATAGACATTTTGGCTCATACTACATCAGAAAGGAAGCTTTCATCTTCAATTTTTTAATGAAAACAAAACCATAAAAATTTAAATAATTTTCTCTGGTCTCGTCAGATGAACCTTTCTCCCACACACACACACACACAAGCTTTATAGCCGCATTCTGTAAATTGAAGAGGTTGCAGTGTAATGCGGTAGTGGGCAAACAACATTGGTATGGGTGGTCACATCAAATCAAATTTTTAAGCTGAGCCAAAGGAGCAAGGGTACCCCAAGTTCAAGGTTAAGTGCTGCCTCTGGGGAATATGTTTTATTGTCTCAAAACTTGGACATCTATGTCTTGCTGATTGCCTGCATAAGTGAAGCTGTTCTCTCCCAGATGTGTATGCCGCAATATTTAAAAAGATAAATGTCTTTTTAAGGGCCCTTTTGCATCTCTCCCTTCCTCCCTCACCATGGATGGTCTCTTTTCCTTGATAGAGGAGCCTCTTTTTGGAGTGACTGTGGCTTTTAAGTCCCTAGTGCCGCAGAATTAGATGAAGTCAATGCAGATCCAAAGTACGTGGGAACGCGAAGGTCTTGGGATGGTAACAAGCTGACAGAAACATTAGCTGTCCTCATTAGTGGTCTTTCAATCCATCTCCTGAGTGCCTGTGTCAGAGCGTCATAGGCTGACATTTGGAAGTGACATCTCCCCATGGGCGGCTGGCCCAGAGTGTTACTGGGTGGGTTGGTCGGAGGCAGTGCAGCGTAAGCAGGCGCTGGGGAAGCACTGAAGCATCAGAGGAAAAAGGGGACCACACTGGGGAGAGGCCCCTCGAGTGGCTCCAGGAGGCCTGGGTGTCAGAAATGGCATTAGAAGATGAATTAAATGAACTCCTACCATTACACTACTTCACATCATGAGTGCTGACACTATTTAACTGGGATACAAAAAAAATATGATGTGCAATCATACCTGTGTTTTTGCATGTTTTTAGACCATTTGCCACAATTCACAGACTCCTTACATCAGTTTCAAAGGAATACAATAGTTTTTTTAGAAACTACAATTCAGACTTCATACCTTCCAGACAGCCATTCATTTCTATTCATTTCAGTAGGGACCTGAAAATATAAAGTGTACAAAGAAGAGATCATGTGAACTGACTAAAGGAACTGCAATGAACATGTGTGAAGAATACAGCTGTTTTACTCACAGCACAAGTTGTGTTCATCAGGGGTCAGCATCAGCTCAAATTTCAAGGTCTCAATCAGTCAGTCAGGTGGTGCTTCCTCACCTCTTACTCACGTGATCATTGTTTTCCCAGTTTTAGATATAGCTTTGCCCCTGCAGTGGTTAGTTTTTCAGTTAAAAATAAATTAAATGGTAAAAATAAGTACTTTTCGTGGTTGTATGTACACATACAGCCATTGCTGTTCTTTGTACCGACAATAATGGAGATGTTTGTTTCAATTCAAGGGATGTCTCTGAGTCAACCTGGGCAGCTACAACCTCTGTATTTTCTCCGTGTCCATTGTTTTGTTTACTCAGCTGTCCAGTGTGTCAACAATGTGTTTGTTGCTGCCAACTGACTGATTACACTCCATTTAAGTGGTTTTCTCCGCCCTTGCCGCTATGTAATGGGCGCTGCAATGAAAACACCATAGTGGAGCGGACTCATGCAGTCCTTTTCCTGTTCATTCAAGGCCCTTCCTTTGTTTTGTTAGTCAGCTCTGCACATTTCACATGAAATAGTATCAGGACCCACAGAATAAATGCATAGAAAGCAACACATAGAATAAGTCAAATTTCACTGGAATGGTGTCATTTTTTTCTGCCATCATTATTCTATGCTATCAAAATCAAGAGGTTTTAAAGTGTAGATAAGTGTTTAAGCAACATAACTAATGGGAAAAAACTTTCAAAAATAACTTGACTGTCAGCATTGAATGCCAAGTACTCAACGCTGCATGCCAAGTACCTTGAAAAGTTTTTTTATACGCTTCATACAATTTTTTAGGTATCGGGGCACATGTGTGAACACTCTGTAATAACTTAAATGATGAAAATTTTGATGCGTTTAGGCATCAGTACCTAAAGCTAAGTAAATGTGCCTTCCTTTTTCCTTTGAGCAGGTTATAATGGCTGACTAGATTGGAGGGCTAACAGCCATATGTATTGAATTTTGCTTTGTGGAAGTGACGTTAGATCCAACTTCATCTTTGTGGGAAAGCCAGTGTGACCATCTGTGTATTTGTGGAGGTGTCTGTGGTTTGTTCAAGCTAGCAAAGCAGCAAAAGTAATTCACTTTAGCCGGAACTTGTTTTTGAAGTCGACAGGTGTTTTTTTTTTTTTTTTTTTTTTTTTTTTTCATCAGCACGGCTGTCAGTAAGTGAGTCAACTAATTATATGGTAAGCAAAATGGTTTTACCCCTTGGTGACAGCGTTTTGGGGTGGGGCTTCATTGTGGAGCAGGAGGGAGAATGAGATATGCGACACAGGGAGTTGAATTTTTTTTCACTAAGCTGCTGTAACATCTAGGTTACAGGTACTGTATGTGCTCTGCATAATTCAAAACACTGATATCTGTGTTCTTAGTGCCAAGAGCTGGTGCCTGGAAATGTTTTCATAAACATAATCATGCAGTTATGTTTGTCATGTCAGTGAACCGCTACACACGCGACACACACAAACTGAACTATAGCACATACGATTAATCTGTACCCAAATAACAGATCACACAGTAGAGCACGTTGTCATCTTTTCAGACCACGGAGTAACTGTCAAATGGATACATTTTGTACTGCATTACATTATTTTGCTGCATTAGGTACTTGCCAAGCATTAGCAATGCTAACAAGCCTTTTTTCGGTGAACTGAAGTGCAATATGGAAACATTTGACACACTGCTGGTGAAGAGAGATATACAGACCACAATTCAAAATGTCAAGCATGGTTTGAGCCAGGATGATTTTGGAAGTGGTAGAATTGGCCTCCTTCTACTTTTATAGCTAGTCACTGCCTTTTTGGAGGGGTCAGAAGTAAATGGTGGTATGCAGACTGCATCACACACAAGTATGTCGCCTAGTGAAACATACTGTATTGCCAATTGTAATTCATGAGTTCAGGAATTTTATAGAATAGATGAATACGCTGCCACTTTACATAAATAAATCGCTTAAAAATGTGTGTGTAATAAAGTACCATCATTCACAGTGCACAGAGCTTCTTTTTGCATTTGGGACCATTCATAAAATCCTTAGAAGAAAAGGTCTCTATTCAGTGAAAAGGTGTGACACACTCTTAGGCTCTAGACAGAAGGGGCAACCCACCCTAGTTCTAGGGTCCAGGTGTGTCAAATACCTCTTTGTACCTATTGCCCCATGCATAGTCCTGCAGCCATCTGTTTACTCTGGGCAGCTTGTACAGGGACTGTCAGCTGTCTTTCAGGGAGTTGTTTGGACTAAAAAAAAAAAGTCAGTCTATCCCAACACCTTCATTTCTGCCACAGAGGTTGATGCGTCACTTCCATGCACATGACTTGTGCTGCCTTCTTCACCACCACCTTAAACCTTTGAACTAGAGAGAAAACATATTGGCTCTGAAAAGGGCTGGTTGTTTGAAAACTTTTGATACAGATACTGATATTTGTACCATCAGTTCAGTATAAATACCAAACAATTCATTTGTGATACTTTTTGAATGAAAACAGTTTCTTTTAATTTGTTAACCTTGGTTTGCAGCCATCACATTCCTGGTTAGTGTCATGGCCATTAGCATTGGCCATACCACTTAAGTTCCACATCTCTCATGAACAGCTACTTTGCCAGCTTATTGTTGTTACAACTAAAATATCTGCCAGCTAAAAAATATTTTTGCCACACAGATTAGCCACTGCGGCAGCAAACATGCATTGCGACTTAAAATGCACCAGTCATATTCCCCTGGTCAGCTCTTCTTTGGTTAAAAGTGAATAAAAGGAAAAGTCTGCATGCGTGAGTTCTCACTATAGTTTGGTAAGTGTGGTTGTCGTTGATGCAATATTGCAACACACTGCACAAGTCGTACTGAATTGACTATCATAGACCCCCTGCAACCTGAGATTCTTTTAGTCAAGCAGTCTTTCTTTCTTTGTATATATATTTAATTGTTTGTTTATTTATTTATTTATAAGATTTTTTTGGCATTTCTGTTTTATTGGATATTAACAATAGTCAGAGACAGGAAAGACAGGACAGAGAGAGAGGGGATGACATGCAGCAAAGGGCCCGGCCATGATAAGCAAAGAAAAGTGTGGTTATGGGCATGGTTAGAAAGGCACACAGACACACTGACAAATAAAGTATTCTCATAGTACCTCTGCAGTCACTCAGTAGTGTCGCTGCTTCTGAAAATACACCCCACAGACAATGCCACCACTGCAAGAGAACATTCTAGTGGAAACACCGTGAAGTTGTTTAATTTGTTAAATAATTTTATCATTTACATTATCGTTTAAGAAATAATGGCATAAGAGCCTCATTTAACAAAGAAATATCTGTGTGCTATCTCAATACTGGGTCCCATTATTCTGACAAAGCCACGTAGTATTTAAAATTGGCCAGCAATTAAAAACTTTATGCAGCTGTCTTAATGAAAATCTACATGTGCCACTTGTTCCTGTTGAAGCACTCCTCATGGCAATTGGTTGTGAGAACAGTGCTAATAAAAAGGAATGTCTCTGTGCTATATTTATTCAACTAAAATGAACAGTACCAAAAGTTGGGACTAAAGGTCCTCTGTACAAGCTGTCCAAAAGCAATGGACAACCATGACTTTGAAGGGGATCTCTTGGGCACAATGACCAAATTCCCTGGGGATGTTTGTGGGTTGTTGGGCACAGTGGTCTGGCTTGGATCACACCCTGGTCAAGATGTCCCCGGCCACGCCTTATTAACAATATATATCTATTCTCTTGACTGAGAAGCCTGACTATTCTTTTTTTTCTTTTTTTGTTTGTTTTTGTTTTCCTAAAATTTTCAAAAACTTGCAATTTCTGCAAGTTCTTTAGTTTTAATGACATTTTCAGAGGTCATTGCTCCTCACTATTAAATTATGTAAAATACCTATTGCAATATTTTGTACACATTGCATTGATAGTTTATTCATCTTGTTGCTAATGTTAGTATGCAGGTTTTGCATTGAACATAGCCAAATCTTAAAGCACCCTATATCCCAATATGTGTGCTCGAAACCAAAGTGTTAATTTTAATGGTTTCATTCTTGCAGGCTTATTTTTCAGCAGTGAAATGCATCATCTTAAGAGCAGAGGGAAAAAATAGACTGAGCTTAGTGTTGTTGCCTCAAGGCCATGTTCTTAAAGGTTCTAGGCTGCTCAGGACGAGGTAGAAATTTTAGCACTTAGCAGAGGAAGATGCTATGTGCAGCCTATAAAAGGAGCAGAATATACAGCTGCCTTAATGTTCTTATAAGAGGCTAAGAATTGGTGTGAATTCTCTCCTTTGAAAAAAAATGTGCCTTTTCATTGTAATGAGATGAAAAAGACAAAATGGAAAAATTCACAGCTGAGATGCAGTGGGTTTGATTTGACATGCACTTTGTTTTCTGAGGCTGTCAGGATGCTTGTGCCAGCCAGTAGAATGTTTGTGCCAATGAAAGTATTAGACAGCAGTTACAGTATTCAAATTGAAAAACTGTTATCCTGTCTTAACTGTACATTCAGTTACATCTCTGGGCTTTGGAGCGGTAAGTCATCATAAGCCATAGAGACTCTGTCGACATCACAAGTCACATTGCATAAATGTTTCCATTGAGCCATTGATCCATTGTATTCTCAGGAACGGTGTAATCTATGTGTCTAACACTGTAGTCCATTCACACTCCGCAGTGGAATGCACAGTCAGCTGGGCAGTAAGTAGGTTGCAATAGGACTCCGTGCAGTAGGACATCTGCCTTTCTCTTCTGAATATGCATGAATTTCATTGCCTAGAGTTAATGGATCTGTGGTCTCCTGATCTCACCACCAGTGCTGTGTCTGTTCTGGGGTTTCTAGAGTGAGAAGTAGCAAAAAGTGTTCTGTGGTTGCTGCTGTCTCATCCTGCAAGCCAGAGAATGTTGTAAGTGTAGCTGGCATCTGATAGCATGCTGAATGGGATTGTGCATGATGCCATGACCATGTTTCCCTTACATAGATGTACCTCTGCAGAATCTGCACTGTTGTTGAGATCTTGAGTTTCTCCACGAGTTGTTTGAAACACACAGTACTACCAACTCACAATTATTTGTAATCCCAATTAAGCTATTCCTTCTCCCTAGAATCAGCAGAACATTGTTCTTTTGAAAGTCGTTATTCATATCAGGACATAAAGCTGAGTGACAGCTGGAGTCGCCTGCCCCGGTCTCATTTACTTTTGCTTTGAATGTCAACTTCTGCTGACAAAGAGGAAATGTTTTTGCTTGTTTAAATACATCAAACAACAGAATTATCGTGATGCGTCCAGACAAATATAGCAAACTCTTCTTTATGTGTTGAATTGACTCAGTCTGGGATAATCTGACAGTAGACACATTGAAAACTGCAGTGCTGTTCATAGCTTTTATGAGCTTGTACTTAGCACTGCAACTGCGGTGGGGTAATGAGTTCACTTCAATTTCTATACTTAATGTCTCAAAGACATAGCAAACATTTTGGTGGATGCTGATTTCAGTACATTGAATAGATGTTTCAGGGGCTTTTGTCAGAATTTCTTGCCATATTTTTTGTTACTGCTGTCTCATTCTTACCTCAGCTGCGTGTTGGATGCCCTGCTTTGATGGAACTTGTATGGTCTGTGAAAATGGTGGGGATTCAGCCAACGAATGACATCAGTTGAGGTAAAAGTTACATGGTAGCTTGCCTGAAACAGCCTGCTGAAGAGGAAGAGATTATCAACTAACGAGAGAAGCAACCATGCTTTCAAATAGTCTGGCTGTATTTTTGGCTTTGATCGGGCTTGATGTGAAACTGCATATTTTGCATTTTCATTTGAATCTTATATCCTTAATATTTTACTTTATTGGTTACATAGGAACTGATTCATCTTCATAGACAGGTGTTTGCACGTGCATGCATGTGTTCATTTGAGTCAGTGTGTGTACATGTGCACACACAATCTGGTTGCTGAGTTACCCCAGCAAAAAAAAAAAAAAAAAAAAAAAAGGTTCACGCTGCTGGATAAACTCTTAGGCTTCCTGTAGGCTCGGACTCAACCGGGGGCGTGAGCCGCATCTTGGGCATTCATGCTTTTCGCGCTGCACTCTGTCTCTACTCTCCTTCCAGAGTAAACAACTCGGTGGTGGTAGTCCTCCACTGTGTTTCCGCCTCCCTGCTCAGCCATTTATAGCAGGAGACCCGTGTGCGTCATCGCGGCTGCCATCCGTGTTGTTTCTTTTCTCACCTGGTGCACAACCACGCTCGCGCCCCTGACGACTGGCCCACATACCTGGCCTGTGGTGGTGTCCGTGTCCACAGAAAGTATGAACCAAACATTAGGGGAAACACTGCATGGTGAGGTTAAGATTAAACAAAACCCAGACTGCTCAGCACTCTATATGCATCACATTGAAAGGATAGATCTAGAAAGGATCTGTTTGATGTGGTTTTGTTGTGCTGTTGAATAATACTGAAGCATTTGTCTTGCACTGATGTGATTTTGTGGTTTTAATTTTTAGCATGGTTTTAGACTTCAGATTGGCAATTCACAAGCCATGTGCCAATTTAAACTGATGCATTTTGATAGTTTGCACTTAAGTAGTTGCCTAAACAATTTTTTTTCCCTCCTCTGACACTTTGATTGAATGGTATGATGTATAGCATGGCCAGTGGAATGGCATGAGTTGATGAAGCGCATGATTCCTTCAGGGGGCTCACTGCACAGTGAGTTAAGCACTATTCATTAATGTCTGCAGTTACCAGTGGTATCATAATTGCAACGAGAGAAAGCCAGATAAGTAATGTGAATTGGGTAAATGTATCCTTATAGATTGTGACGGTAAAAAAGATGAAAACATTCATACAGTGCAGGTTGGTCTTTATGTAGCCATGTTCTCAGCCTTTGGTCGCTGAATTTTTTTCCCAACGGTCCATGATTGCCTTTTGTATGGTTATTTAGTACATGTTCATATCAGTGCTTTGATAGTATACTGGCATAAGTGCTTGTCATCAGAGCTGGGCTCTATCGGTTTTTAACATTTCAGCAGAATTCTCATTCTCTAGGTGGGGGATGGGGTCGGGAGAAGGGGCTTCTTGAAGGATTGAGGAGAGTGAGCCGGAGGAGAGGATCCTTCAGAGAGATTCATCCTTTCTGCCACTCTTGAAGCTCATGATGCATTCACTACCAGTACTCCAAACAATGCTCAGTTTAACTATCATTTAAGTCTGCCTGCTTTTTATATTTGGTTCAGCAATTCCATCAATTTTACCTGCTGCGAATGGACCTAGAAGGGCCAACATCATATCGTGGTGGATTGTTATCAAGATTTGTTGGTTTTGTCTCGGTAATTGATCACATTTGGGCACATTTTCTACTTATTGGATAATCCCACTTTGGCACAGTACCTCAAATCCTAAGCATTCTGGTTTTGCATTGTTACCAGCACATCCCAGCGAACAAATGACAATCCTGAAATTCTCTGACCTAAATTGGTGAATATTAGTGGATTCATAATGTTACCCTGCCTATGGCTGATGCAAAAATGTCAAGAAAATACAGTGTTAGAGGACTTGATTTGTTGGTCAATACAACAGAATTTACTCTCAAACTATAAATGTTGGCAGCAGGGAGCGGCACTTGCTTAGCTCAGCACTCCTGTTCTCACCGGGCTGCTGGGTTTTTGAAAGTGTCAGGAATATTTGCCTCTCTGATTCCAGGAGGGTAATGGCAATGTGGCAGCCTGGTGATTTAATCATTGAGAGGACCTTCTTCCTTGATCTATCAGCCACCATTGGCATTTGAATTTTGAGAAATAAACCATCCTTGTGGGAAACAAACATAACTTTTGTTCATCCTTTCATTTAAAAGCTTTTGTTTTCCTTTCCCCTCCTCTTTCCCCTCCCTCTGTGCCATCATATTGTATCATTTTAGCAGCTTTATTAATTAATCCCCAGCAGTGGTTTTTGTGTTCCATAGGGATTGGTACTGCTGCTCCATTTCTGATAGGGAAGAATCTCCTAGCCAGGTTACCATACTGTGCTCATCTAAGATGCATTATGTATCTATGCAGTTCTCCCTTGTGCACTCTTAACTGCCTCCCCCTTGCACAT
>OMKZ01033310.1:0-23218 GCA_900302535.1 Neoniphon sammara | reverse complement strand
CATTTCTATAGCCCTGCCAGCCTCCATCCCTAAGTCCATCCCTCCATCCCTGCAGTGCCACAGTCTACCTTGGATCTTTTGTCAGCTCTCATTAAACAGCATTAGTGTGACCCAACCCCAGGTTTGTAATTTCACGAATATAGCAGTGGACAAGTCAGATACAATGTGTCAGGGGAAGGAAAAAAAATTGAATATATCATCTTGTTGTCCATGTTGCCAATGTTGAGCTTATCTCCTCATACCCCTAGCCGTGCCAACTCCCAGTCCCTCATCTCTCAACCCCTTGGCCTTGCCAGTCCTCTCTAGTGTGCTGCCACTGGTCTTTTTAATCTCATCTAATGACTCCCATTCATCCTCAGCTTTGATATCCACAGATGTGTTTCTCCACAAAAAAACACAAGCAGCCATTTGTTTTATTTCATTCATTCCTTCAAAACGCTCACTGTCCCTAATCACACCCAGGAATGAACTGGCTTTGTGCTGCAGTCCAAACATTAGTGTGCGTTATTGGGGGATGGTGGGGGTCTTGCAATCAACCTATGCTAATGTTGTGGCTGAGGGCTCTGCTGTAATGGGGCTTTAATAGTTGTAATTGGGTGATTGCAGGTGATTAATGCAGCGTTAGCCCTAGCTGCCAAGCCCAACAGTAAGGTGGCCCAGGACAATATGGATTTGTTCAAGGAGCAGTGGGAGAAACAGGTCCGCGTCCTCACTGATGCTGTTGATGACATAACATCCATCGATGACTTCCTGTGTGTATCTGGTGAGTGCTGCTCATTTGCATGTCACAACAATGCGTTGGAAAGAGAACTGTTGTTTTACAGCGTTGGTTTGCTCAGGATAAGTGGCATTTTAAAAGCGGAAAATGGAAAGCACACTCTTAATTGGTGGACTGCCTGACCTATTGGTCACTATTTAGAGACATTTGTACCAAAGCATTTAAAAGTATCGTTAAGAGAGGAAAGGCAGAGCTACAGAGGAGCAGTAGCATTAGTCTTCTCTGGCGAGAGCCATACCTTCAAAGGCTGATAGGGCTCTTCAAGCTAGAAGAAAGCACTGAAGCATCAGCAGAACTAGGTCTGAAATTGACATACTGTCACGTGTGTTAAGGCTCTCAAATGGGTTGTCAGGCATGGTCTTAAAGAGTTCTCATTAAACATTAAGCAGAGTGACTCTTCTCACCTCCAACCAAGGACAGACTGCAGTTTACACAGCAGACATTTGCATTTTACAGGCTCCCCATTAATAAGCCATCTGAGCATTTGTCTTCAGTCTTCTCCCATCTGCCCTTGTGCTTCCCATTAGCCAACTTAAGTCCAGTACACTGCAAACTCAGCATGAAGGATGAGGATTTCCCGCTTACACTTGTATGTTCTTCGTTACTGGCATAGACTTATCCCTTCTTTGTTTTTAGAGTGTTCTAGGTCACAGAGTGAGAATACCTTTGCATTTATTATGTAAGTTAAACCTGCCAACCACCCTCTGTGCATCCAGGCAAGTTTGTCGTAGCTTTACAGCAATCTGTATGATTAATATAAAATGTAAACAGTTAACAGAGTCATCGTTGTTTTGTGTCCCCAGAGAACCATATCCTGGAGGATGTAAATAAATGTGTGATCGCTCTGCAAGAGAAGGATGTTGATGGATTGGACCGCACAGCTGGGGCTATTCG
Organism: Neoniphon sammara; assembly: GCA_900302535.1. NCBI lineage: Eukaryota > Metazoa > Chordata > Actinopteri > Holocentriformes > Holocentridae > Neoniphon > Neoniphon sammara. The sequence goes on along the minus strand of OMKZ01033310.1, from coordinate 21,546 downwards.
AGGTCGTGCTGCCAGGGTAGTCCATGTGGTCACCTCAGAGATGGACAACTATGAGCCTGGAGTCTACACTGAGAAGGTCTTGGAGGCCACCAAACTTCTCACTGACACAGGTACCATAGAACAAGACGTACTACGTAAAGAGCTAAAGAACAGAAACCTTGCTGAATTGCATTATAGGGTTTACAATTCAAGTACCACGATAACACATCATTAGCTTGAAACTGCTTTTACTGTGTCATTCCTTTCATGGGGTTCAAGTCTAGGTATGGGTCTGCTTCATACATATTTAAACGTTCTAGGTCTGAACCTGTTCAGTGTTGATTTGGTTGTATGCTTGAGGTCATTGTACCTTGGGGCAAAAATCAGTGAAGACAACATGATAGTATTTTTGTCTCTCTTTAACGAGTGTAAACGAAGAAGGTTTGCAAATATGTCATGATGTTTCCAACTCATCCTCAAGTTATACCGACTGCATGATGTCACTAAATTCATGGCTGATTGAAGACAACTAGTAAGTTCTGCTTGTGGCCAACAAGTGCAGCTGCTGTGCCACACTTGTATCACTTCAGAGTTATTTCATGCAGTAGGGATGATGTTAGATGGGTGATTAGGTGTGTCCGGTTTCTGTTAGATTTCACTTACATTATAATGGAAGAGGTTAAATTTTATTACATAATAAAAGTATTTTGTATTGTCATTTACCTTTTGCAGACTCTAGGTGTGCTGTCATGTGCCTTTATCTTTCCCTAGGAGTGCCCTCCTTCTAGGCTCTCTATCATACAGCACTGATTGTCTGTTGTCCCTCGGGCAAGATCTCATTTTGCAATCACAGCACTGTGTAGTCCTGCCAAAGTGGTCCTTGGGTTCTAGGTCACCTCTGTGATTAAAGATTTTGCCCAGTAGTTCAGTTTGGTTGGATGACCAGCTTTAAAAGGAGTCTGGTTAATTTTATGTTTTTTCCATTTCCCGAAGACGGAACCTGCTGTACTCTTCTGCTGTGCTCTTGAACTCTGAACACTTTAGAAATTGTTCCTCAGATATGTCTCTTCGCAGTTCTTTATCTCAAGCGTAGACAGTTCCTTGGCTTCATGGAGTGTATTCTCTGACATACACTGTCATCTGAAGGACCATACTTAGACGTTGTGTTTTCATTTAAAATCCTGTCCAATCATTTGAATTGGTTATGGGTGAGCTCCACTCAAACTGCAGAGATGCCTAAAGGTCATTTTTAATTTCTGAAAAAAAGTCTGGATTTTTTATTTAAGTGTAGAGCAGTGACAAAAAGTCAAACCATTTTAAATTCAGAGTGTAACACCAAGGCATTCAGAAATATTCCAAGGGACTGAATACTTTCTGAAGGCACTGTACATATTCAGAACAGACGTCAAACTTTGGACTGGCTGTCAGCCAGTTGCCTGCCATTTGTATAGTTGTTTATGAGGAGAGCTTGATTTGTGTATTTTTTCTTTTTCAGCAAGCTACATGTGTTCAGTATTGTTAAATAAATCTATAAGATAGAGATGTAAATCTGTTGTTGAAACAGATTGTCTCACTTTAATCTATTTCCACAAAAATATAATATCAGTGAGGAGTATTCTATGTATTTCATATCTCTCTAAATATCTTAAGACTTAAGTGTGAAAATAACACATGCAGGTCAATATTATTTATGGACTATTTTTTAAATGTAACTGGATAAAGACATTAAAGCACAACATTAATGTAACATTGTAGTGTGTCATTTACATTTTAATATAAACAGTAACGATCAATAACACTGACCTCAATTAAGTCTCAACCCAGTATATTGATTAGATGCTACATACTTAAGTTTGAGTGTGAAATATGCTTTTAATCCTCAAAATTATCATGGGAAAAGGAGTCACACAGGACTTTTGCTGTAAAAACCTAAGCCTGGGCAGTGTATTAGTTTTAGTAATTATGATTTGAGATTTGAGATTTCCTTTCCTTTTTGATTTTAATGTGAAATGATTTGAACGACTCATTAAGAGTAGTTTGAGAAAGATGGGAAAAGAGAATGTTGTGGCTGCAAATGCTTCTCTTCAGTTTCTTTTAAACCTTATTTTCTTTTGGATGCCTGCAGGCAGGCCTAAAACCTTTTTCCTTAATGCACAAAACCAAATCCTCTCCTTTTTCCTTGCTGCTCCTGCTCATTTCTTCTCCTGTGTCCCAACATCCATGCATCTACCATGAGGGCCCAGCTGAATCTTAAATACGGAATGAGAAAGACTATTAATGCAAATGTGCCGCAGAGCCCTCTGGAGCAACCATTATATCATCGATGGGGCAAAATACATGCCCGCTGGGACAGCTTTGTGAAACATTCTAGTGGAAAGCTGCTATGTATTATGCCGAATCAAGGGTCTACTTCCCCTCGGCATTTTGCTTCCCGTTCCTATTGCAGCACCCAGCTTGATCATCCTAACAACATGTAGAAGGCAGTAAGTAAGTAAGTAGACCAACAGCAGAAGATGTATTCAACTGTCAAAGCTTTTTGTTACCATCACACTTGGCTTTATTAACTATTCAGAGGCCAATCTGTTTTGTTTTTCAGTTGCATAGTGCAGAATCTTCTATTTTCAACAGAGCAGAATTTGGGCCTTCACTAGTTCTCTTTGACGAGGTGATTGATATTAATTGCAAATTTGTGTCCTCTTGAGGGTTTATGAGCTTGTGGTTCACGTCAAGAAGCCTTTGATAGCCTGTAACCTTTTGGGAATGTGGTGAATATGGATTAGAGAGGAACTCTTGTGGAGGCACCACTGCTCCAGTAAGCTCTCCACATAGTGCTGGAGGTTTCAATGCCCCATTGGCTGCGTGTTGGTGTGTGTGTGTGCGGGTGGGCGGTGGCTGGTCCTGGGGTTTATGCAACATTTATTTTTGTCTATGTTGAGATTTTTTGTTATGTTCATGCAGTGTAGTACATGTCATGCCTCACTTTCAAGTGAGGAAAGGTGCCGTGTTTACTTGAAAACGGGATGTAAACAGTGTCTGGTCTGTTTTATTATTAATTTATTTTTTGTTCTTGTTTTGGTAATCCACCTACCTACACTCGCAGTGTTGGAGTGACTCCTCATTTATATTGCTTCACACTCTCTCTCTCTCTCCCTTCCTCCCCCCTTCTCTCCCTTTCCGTCAGTCATGCCACGGTTCACAGAGCAGGTGGAGGCTGCAGTGGAGGCCCTCAGTGCAAACCCTGCACTACCTGTGGATGAGAACGAGTTCATTGACGCATCCCGCCTGGTGTATGACGGCGTTCGCGACATCCGCAAGGCTGTCCTCATGATCAGGGTAAGCCAACGTCGCACTGCTGGTGGACCATTAATTCCCCCCCCCCTCTGCACCACAGGACCAGAACTCTGCCTTGCTTTGAATGTAGAACCAGTATTTTCAAGGGTAAATCACGGCATATTCTCTGCTCTATTCCGAATCAAACTTGGAGAGTGCAAGTCCATAACCCTATCATCACGACCACCACCATACACACACACCTTTCAGATCATAGAGAGAGTCCATACTGTCAGGACGAAATAATGCTTCTTTACTTTAGTGCGTACTTTTGCGTTGCATAGAAAGCTTTACCTTCAGCAGTGCTTACCTTCGGTCACATTAAAAAGATCTCCTTGAGAGACCTATACATATTTCTGATCAGAACAATGGCAGCAGAGGAGCAGAATCAACAAAAAAAATTCACCATTAGGGACTTTATATTTAAAGCATCAGGGTGCTGGAAAAAGGTTGATTATTTACCTTGAAAGTGCTGGGAAAGTGCTTGAATCTCACTATTTAAAAGCTGTATGAACCCTGCATGTATAGAGGTTAAAATTCATTGACCTGCGACTGCATTCATGTACATATAGCTGATGGTCTATGCGCCAGATGTTTTCTTTTTTCTCGTTGTATGTGAGTGAGTTTATATGCATGTGTGGCTCCAGAAGCCACTGATTAACTTGTCTCAGGCAAGAGCCGACCTAATTGACCAGACTTGGAATATAGTGTAACAACAGCCTTAGTTGTCTGTGGGTTAATGGCCTTTGCTAGAACCGAGACAGATGGTAGCTCGGTACCATTGGAGCGTTACTTAATTGACTGACAATGAACTGACAACAAAACCCACTACAGCTGTGAAAAGTAACAGATAGCTCTTTATTCCTTATATTAAAACTAGTTTAACCACTTACATCCAACAAATGTGATTTCTTCTATATTAAAAAATTAGTTGCTTAAACTGCTTTTCTTGTCTAGTGGTCCCCAATTATTTATTTACTGTTTTGTGTTACAGTGTGCTGGTTTATTGTATTATGCTATCTTCCATTATTTTCACCGCTTTAATCTGTTGAATTGGAACCATTAGTCTTGACAGCACATTGTGCGTTGACAGTAGTGCTCCCAAACTGTACTTGGACTCCCATTAATAATGCTGCTCAGACGTAGGCAAACACCACATGAGAGGGGAACCATTATGCAGTATTTGCATTATAATAAGCAATTGATTTAAGATGGAGGTTTTAATTAGCATTCTTAAGTTGGAGTGAGAGCCAGAGAACTACATTCAATTTCCCCTCTGCCCCTGCTCCACTCTTGTTATCCAGATTGATTAAGCCGTTAACGCAGGGCCTGCGGGGCTGGCTGAATGCTACCTGGTGTATGTGTGTGTGTGTGTGTTTTGGTTCCATCAGATGTTCAGTCTGCCAGTGACTGAGAGCACGAGATCAGTGATGATCTGTGAACCTTTGTGAGTATGCAACAAAAAAAAAATAGTACAGTTCCCCAGGTGTTGCCAGGATTTCAGGATCAGGTGCGAGAGGTAATCACCACAGCTTTCGTAGTGATTATTCAGCAGGAAAGAGCTCAGCTGCTCAGCAGGTTAGCGAGCTTATTTTCAACAGCCGCTGTACAGGAGTCAGCTTAAGCTTACTGTTAATTGTTGTTGTGCTTGAATGCTACCCTCATTTATGTGTGTAGCACACAGGTACCCAGACTTGATCATTCCTGTGTTTGAAATGCAGCACATCAACTTATATGTATAAGTGCCCTTCGCTTGGCAGAGCTGTCATTCAGTGGCAGTTTACACATGAAATTGGGCATGTCTAGCTCTGGGTCCAGCAGAATGTGAAAGCCTGCAAATCAGCTGAGCTAAAAGCACTATGAAACAACTCTCTAAAGGGCATGTCCTCACACACACGCGCATCTCTCTATCACGCTCACATGCACACGTTGCACAGTGGGTTACTCTTCAATCGGAACAGACAAGTGTGTGGTTGGGGCTACTTAAGATAGACAGAGTCTTTAACCTCTGTAAGCGGAGCCCTGGCAGCCCATGTTGGACATCCCCTGGATATTTGACAGGCGAACAGAACCCTCTCCCACCTACAGCGACATCAGACAATATGCCTACCAGACATCAAACAAACCGTCTCAAAGTTAGGGAGCTGCTGACAGCGAAATACAAGGGGCAGCTGTCACTACCTTTTGATTTGTACAGTACGTCGCAGCCTAAGGTGATTTTGCCAGCTATGTCCTATAAAAAAACATAGGCCATCCACCGATGTACTCACAGAGGATGGTGCACCGAATGTCACTGGAAGCATGGACAGCACAATTTGAAATTGGTACCAGGAAGTTTATGCCCAATATATGAGATTTCAATACTTTCAATACTCTGATATCACCGCAAACAAAAAGCATAAAGAAATATCACTGTTTTATAGTTTTATTTTAACCATAAGTAATATAATAATCATCTCTGATACAACAACAGGAATTAATAAAAGAAATATATCTAGGACTTAAAGTTTGTCCAAGTGATATATAGGGCAATAGTCATTTCATCTTCCTCTCACCGTGGATGGCTCCACTGCCTGCTATTAGTCTTCTGTCACTGGGAGACATCCCAGTTAGCGTTCTTCAAAAATAACGGAAACTGAAATAACTGAAAGTTAAACAGCACTTTCTACAAGTATTATCTGAAAAGACAGTGCACATATCCTCACTTCATTGCATTTGATGATTAAATACAAATGAGTTGGTGCAAGATCATATTTCTAGACGTTTACAAACCAGAAGTCTTATTTTAGTTTGTTTGACCCACTGTAACACATTGGAACAGAATCAAATAGTAATTTGGGCAAAAATATTGTATGTAAGCACTCAGTAAACATATATGCATGCAATTATTTATCATTCCTCTCGTGACTATTCAATCCACCTGCCATCCACATGTATGGGGGTGATGCTGAAATGGATTTTCAGTCCCAATAAAATAAAAAGTCCCAATAAAAAGTGCCAAACTCTTAGAAAATTAGATATTGAATAAAATATTTTGCAGTGTTATCGAAGAAATATTGAAATTTAATTTATTGGACAACACAAATTACTACCCAACCCCTTTTTGTTTTACTGCAACTTATATTTGTCACCTCTCTAGTTTTCCTTTGGGCACCCACCATGGGCTATCATTTCTGAGCCTCCCACATTCACAGGTTATCTGTTACACAGACCAGAGCAAGTGATATCTGTGCGCTAGTGAACAGCATTGTCTGGGTTGAAAAAGATGCCTCTGAGTCACCACTGCTTTGTATCTGAAACCATACCCCCCCTTTTCCCTTGGGAGAAAGAGCATCTCTGTATTCCATAAAGGAGCGTAAGGTTGTTCAGAGACCTTCAGCTATTTTTAGATGTGAGAGCTCCAAATCCATTACAGAAGGGAGGTATTGAGACAGTTGGATAAGCACAAGTAGTGGCACAGGCGTGATAATGCACCTTTATCTGCCCACATTATCTTCCCCTTGCCCATATCACCACCAAATACATTTTTCTGTCAGTCAGCTTTGTATTTTGCCTTAAGCATGACCTGCTAAGAAAGAATTTCTTTTGCATGGGAATATTTATGGAAAAATAGTTGCTCATGGCTTGTTTTGCTGTCCGTGCTAGGGAAGGGGTTAAGGATCAGAGATAAAGTAGCAGCACACTATAAGAGCACCACTCATGTCTCTCCCTCCTCTCTACAGATAGCAGCGACAGATGGGACTCTGATTGAAGCGTTTTACTCCCAATATGTTTCATACCAGCTCGTACCTCCATTTTCCTTCTCAAAATGCACAGGCAGCACATTACACTTGATTTACAAATTCATTTACAGTTTACAGTTTCATGTACCAAGCTATGGGAAAGAAGACATTTATCTGATGCTGCCCTAGCTGGCAGCACCAAGGCATTTGTCATAGATCATAAGCAGGCTGGTTATTTAACTGTGCTCAAATGGCTCTTTTATGCCAACATATTTTTTTTTCTTCTCTACTCCCATTCAACTACTCCGTCTTCCCTTTCTTTCTGCCATCCCTCTTGTTCCTACTCTCTGCTCACCTCCTTTCCCCCTCTCTGTCCGTCTCTCTCTTTCATCTATGCCTGCTGTATTTTCCTTCCTTTGTCCCTTTCACCCACTCTGTTGTCCCCTTGCAGACTCCAGAGGAGCTGGACGACTCCGACTTTGAGACAGAGGACTTTGATGTTCGCAGCAGGACCAGCGTGCAGACTGAGGATGACCAGCTTATTGCCGGCCAGAGTGCCAGGGTGAGTTGTCCATTGCTATGCAGGCTATCAGCAGGCCCACTTTGTACTGACCAGGTCACTCTTGTGCTCTGTGAACAAACAGAATACCCTCTGTTAAATGTCTGTAGCATCTTAAGTTTTGACATGGCTTTACTAATGATTCCTATAGAAGAATAATTTTAAAAGAAATCGGAATAAAAGAAAATATCTGAATGAAAAATGTGTTCTTCCCAGAAATAACACAATTTAGTATTTGTCAAACAGTCGATTTAGTTCTTCACTGGCCAAAGGAACAGATCTGTACTTGAGAATAGTTGAACATTGACTCACAAGTTTGCCTAATATGCTTGAGTTACTGAGCTGAATATTGCATGCCCAACTTGAGTGAATTCATCCTGTATGTTTGACAGCTGGCATTAAGGGAAATGTAATCACTTGCCTCTTTGCCAGTGTAACTTAATCTTCCAACATATCGGTGTCATGAGTAAATATTGTAGAATTAAATGTCTTCAAGAGAACTGCATTATCTAAAGCTAATGAATATTTTTCATCCCTGTCACTGTAGAGAAGAGGCATGCTTTTGTGTTTTGCATTTCTGCTAAAATGCAGATTATGCTTCTTTTTAACAGTACCCAGGCCACATCCCATACCTGCTGTTGACCAGTTATGTACAGTTGGCCTGGCAATAGTAACTGTAGTATTCATAAAGAGCCTCTCCTCATGGAACTCTAAGAACAAATAATCTCTTATGTTGCCGTAATACACTACACTCTCAAAGTTCACCCTCCAGTTCTGTGTAAAGCCCAGTGTTAGCAGATTTGAGCACATGCATACATCTATTCAGTGTTGTAATTTTGTTATGCTGAGGCTCAAATGCCTCCACTGCACTTAGCTTTGTTGAAAATGTAATGTTCAAAATGCCTTACTCGCTCACCAGAATAAAAATTTATGTTCACCAGTCGGCAACTCATTAAGAGGTGGCAATTCAACGATGCTGCAGCACAGAGCGTGATGTAGTTATTTGGCCGTTTAAAACATGTCTTTGGCTGGTAAATTTTCTCACTTTATCTGCTATTGGCAGATGCGCAAAAACATTAATTTTGGAACCTTCAGGCAAGGCAATGAAGATATTCTGATATTTTGACTGCTCAGTTTTTGGTTGACCAACAACACTCTGATCAAATATTCGGCCACTGTGGGTCAGTCCTAGTGTGATTTAGAGCTTGAATTGGGCGTGATATTTTGATCTCGACCTGACTGGCTGAAAGATTTTCTTCTGAAACCTGCCCATTACCCAGAACAAAAATTTTTAACTCGAGCCCAACCAAAACCTGAAAAAATTCTGTCCATACCTGACCAAAACCTGACCGCCACCAGCCAGAGCCTCAATAAAACCTGATATTCATATTGAAGAAATTTTTCCTGATGCTACTCTTTAATTGTAGACTACATTGTGCCAGTGGCTGCCAGATTAAAATGGATGGATGGAACATCAAAATTTAACATTAGTCTGTATCAGCCAAATCCATCCAGAAACTCCATACAAAATTAGGATCAAATGCCACTTCATACTTTAATCAGTCCATTCCTTAAGACACTATATGTCCGATATATCCATTAAAAGTTAAAATAATTAAGGAAACCATAAAATCTGAACCAGAGGCTAAAACACTGACCCAACTTGAGCATATACTTAAAATTTCTGTCCTGTCTAACCTGACCTGACAGGAATAGACAGGTCCCATTGGGTTCGGGACGCTATCTTAATTTCTGGTATGATTGTCTAGCTGCATCAACATGACCCTGAACAGGGAAGAGCAGGTAAAGACAAAGACTATTTCTGATGTGTATTAACATGCTTCGCTCCTTTGTAATTTTTCTTCTGTTATTTTCTAGTATAGACTTGACACTAATTAGTTTATCATATGTAATGTCTTTTATTAATGAGTGGAGTTGGGTCTGTGGTTGATATCTTGAATGTTCGGGTCAGACTTTGCTAGCTTACACTGACCCATCTTACAAACCCCTCATCACACAGTATGTCACTTGTTATTGGCCCTCTTCCTTGAAGAGGTGAAGTCAAGTATGACACCAAAGCTCTTGTCAGAGATCTGTATTCTTATTAGTCCTATTGTGTTGAGTGGTTATGCTATTCAATACTCAACTTAATGGGCCAGCATTGTCATTGTGTCTGCAAAAAAAAAAAAAAAAAAAATCTCTCAGGTCTCCTGTCTCGTTACGTAACAGCTTTTACATTGATGAACTTTCTGTCCAGTTGAAACTTCAGAAATCACTGGCTTAAGTGTCTGAAAAAGATGTTAAACCCAGTTAAAAACAGGAATTTTCTTATTTAGTATTATTTTTAAGTAAGATTTGAGAGTTCCTAAAAGTCAGTAGCTGTAATAAAATGGAGTTTAAGGGGGCTGCATTTTCTACAGTAATAGATTGCAGGTGGATGTTCCCCTTGGAGGGTAACAATATTGTCACAACCCTAACCCTGTGAGACCAACCAACTTCCAACAGAGCAGAAAATACCCTACTTATTGGAACTGAAATAGTGTCTTAATAGCATTGCAAAAGTATATCAGCAAATGTTCTCATAGCTAATATTGCTGTAGAGCTCACATGCGAAAAACTTGCACTTTGGAGGCTTAGAGTAGAAGAGTTCATGTGAGAAAATCCAGGACTGACTCCATCACTAGCTAAAGCTCCATATCAGATTGACGCACTGTGGTAGCCCTCATCTGTTCTGATAACATTAGACTGGTGAAATAATCCTTGGTAAAATGGTTGATTTATATCCAGGAACAGCACAAAATTGGTGTGCTGTACTGATGAGCTAACAGTTACTGTTACTCACTACTGTTTGTTGAGGCTAGCGGAGGATAACAGGTGCAATTGAAGGCTGTCAATCAAATGGGGGCAGGAGAAATAAAAGCTGAGGTCATGTTCTGATTGGATTGCTCCACTGGTATGTGTGAAAGAAGCTTTTAATCCCTAGCAAAACCACTTGTTTGACTCAGGAGAAATCAACCGATAAGCCTCCCTCTATATAGAAAGGACTTCACATTCTTGTAGTTTTGTAATGTTTTCTACACCCAGTCATGACAATAAAACATTTTAATGAAATTTACATATTTTAGTTTACCATCTCTTTAAAGAATATGCAGGAATGAATTCCTCTCAAAACGCTCAGGTCTTGTAAGAGTGGAATGGTCCCTCATTACTTTTCAATCCAGTTTGTTTAGCCCACTGAAGATCAGCTGACTGTTGTTAAGTAGGGGCTCTTCATCGTTGCACAACTGTGAACAGCCTTATTTAGACTTAGGTGACTGTATAGAGAGTCCTTATTTATCAGAAAAACCTTGCTCCTGTATTTGAGTTTCTATCCAAAAGTGTCTGCCCACTTCAGTCTCACAAGCTCATTCATTGAATGTCTGATTGCCTGTTGGGAAACTGGCCTTTAACTGTCCACCTCAACAGGATGAGTAGAAATAAAGTGATAAACACGTTTGCACAGGATAGAAAGTGCATCTGAATAAATGCCCTGCTATTGATCCTCTTTAATGGCCAGAGACTCAGAGTGAAGTAAATGTAAATATTTTTTTCCCTCACCTATCTGACCAACCTACTCACTCTTGCACCAACTTTAGATGCTGTATTATATGTAACTCTTTGGCTCTGCAGGGGTTTTGAGCCCATCCATTATAGTAGTAAATTAAACTTATGATTTCACAGCCCCACTAAACCGGGGCCAATCAAGGAAATGTTCACCCTAGAGAGTTGCTGTTGATGACAGCCATTTACACACAGGATAATGTGCTTTGGGCAGCTATTGGTCATTCCTCTCTTCGAAGAGTTTCATTCCAAGAATTTTCATAATTGTATGTTCAAAATTTTATTATAACTAACATTCAGCAGTAGTGAAAAATAGGTGTATCCTTACAGTTATATCTATTTTGAGAACAAAGGTCTGTAAGTGACTCAAGTTTAATAGTAACCAATCATATCCTTTTTATTTATGGCAGCAGTCATTTTGCATCATTGTGTTAGTCTCTTCTGCTGGTGGATATCACATTTTGGAACAAAACTCATATCAGTATAACCAAGAAGAAAAGCATTGTAATTATGCACTGGTACTTGTAGCTTCACCACATGATGCTCAAAGATTATTTAAATGTAACAGAGAAGTTACATTACAGACCCAGTGGAACAGTATGCTGTATTACAACCATAGCAGGCAGCTGTGGTCTCATAGAATGTGCTGTCCCCTTGACAAAAAACAGCCTAACAGTGTTGGAAGCCAGAGGGTATGATGAATGAAAAAAAGTCGCCTGGAGACACAGAAATGGCCCGACACCAGTCTGTGACATTGTGGTCCATTGTACTTACCTTTTATGTCCTTCTATTATCCCTCCTTTAGGCTATCATGGCGCAGTTGCCCCAGGAGCAGAAGGCAAAGATTGCCGAACAGGTGGCTAGCTTCCAGGAAGAGAAGAGCAAGCTGGATGCTGAGGTATCCAAGTGGGATGACAGCGGTAATGACATCATCGTGCTGGCTAAGCAGATGTGCATGATCATGATGGAGATGACGGACTTCACCAGGTGAGCTTGGACCGACAACTTTGCTCCCACCTGGACACTTGGTGTGGGAAGATAAAGTCATTTGTTTTGTATGTGTGAACAGCCACACACAGTGCTACCCTGCCTAGCAACTGTCAACCTCACTCACGTGATATCCCAGATTGTGTTTTAGCCTCAGAATTCACTTGTGCAAAGGGTTTGTTACTCTCCGCTGGTTAGTCTCTGTATGTCTGTGACATCTCCATGGTGCTTTATTCACCCTGCTGATACACATGTGTTATCTTAGTCACATGTCACATTGATATTTCCATGGTTGTTCCATGGTAGCAGCAAAATGCCTCTTGAAAGAATTCATCTTCAAGCTTAGCCCACCTTTTAACGCAATCACCCAATAAGCCTGCACCTGTTTCCTAACATTTACCCTTATTCGGAGTATATTATGCACCCAGTTGAACACTACTGTTCATGCATCAGTGCTCGTAATCTTCCTCAAGCAGCACTGTAGGTGGGATTTTGTTTTTTATGTTTTGATTTTTTACCCTGTTCTTTTTCTGCAGAGCCATAAGCAGTATGTCAAATTTACCCTCCTTCTTTGGTACATTTGTATGGCTGTGTGTGCAAATGTTAAATGAACAGGCTCTCTAAGGAGAGCTGCTACAGGGTGGCCAGATTCGCCCCTTGCTCTACCGTGTATACAGAATCTCCTACTGAAATGCCATTTATACAGCTTTGGTTCCTCCCTGGTCTGCATGGTGGCTCTGTGGTGAGCGCTGTTGCTTCACGTAGGCTTCATGTAGGTAATCTTTAACTTTAATCATACTTGACTTTAGTTATTTCTATGGCACAGTTGTTATGCAAATGTTACCATCATAGCAGCTACCTGATAGAAATGAAGGGTATGTCTGCCTGAAATTACTACTACAAGTACAAATCCCATATCTAAAACACGCGACATTTTGTTGCATCACATTTTGTTGCATCACATTTTGTTGCGTCTCCACATCTCAGGAAATAGTAATCAGATGGGGCAAAACATCCTGCACATCTCACTGACCAAACGTAACGCCTAAGTTAACCCTGTGCTCTGCAAAGCAAATAAATCCTGTCCCAGATATCATGTCATAACGGCATAGGTCCACACACACCACGTCCATGCAGTTCCTTGTCATAGTTTTTTTCATAAAGGACTGGAGGCATCTGTAATGGCCAAGAAAGTATCCCAAATGTAAATTATCCCAGCCTGTTTTTGAGAGTTTTGTATTCCCCACCTTTGAGTCCGTTTTCAATCAAGCTAACATTGTTCTTTACTTCTTCGTCACAGTCGTCTCCCTCCATGGTGCCTTCACATATCACATGACAAGCAACCAGGCTGTTGGTTGTGACTTGCAGCAACTACGGAATGCAATCTGGGACAATTTCCAGCCCAGAGTTGCTTCCAGCTGACAAAAAAAAACAAAAACAAAAAAAACAACAACCGTGTATTACAACGTACACACACTTGCCAGCCAGCAATAAAAAAAACCTGCGCCGCCCAAGTCTTCTGTGGGTCAACCCACCCTGTGCTAGACCTCTAACTAAGGTCGAATGCCTCATTAAGGAATTGGCTTTCTGTGGTTGTTGGTTGGTTTATTTGTCATTCATTTGTGTTGAATGGTTTTTACAATGGACAGCACATAAGGATATTATGGCATGTGCACTTTATGCCTCACAGAGCCCTAAGAGCCCATCGTAAGGGAAGTACAATGTGTCCTCGTATACCTGGCAGTACAGGAGAAGTCAGACAAGCATGAGCCAGCTCTAAGCTGCTGCACAGTCAGGAAACTTATAAAAGCAGAGGACAACGTCTCATAGTAGCAGCATTCCAAATTTGCATTGGTGACAACCTTCACTGTCATTAATATTGAAGTTTGTGGGATGGGCATTGGAAATCCCAGCATAAACCTTTGTTGTTTGAACTTTGACAGGAAAGAAATTTGAATACATTACAAAACACACTTTACATAATGCAGACTGGTAGTTTTTTTTTTTTGTCCAATGTGTGCATTAGTTGTCCTTGTTATTGGTTTCAAAACATTGGGACTTTGTCCAGCTGCTGCTTAATGCCCAGCTCTAGCCTTGTTGGGTCCAGTAGTCAGATACACAAACAAATGGGCATAATCTCACATAATATTGGTTTTATTAGTTAAAATTTGTTATACTCAATGATAATATATAGGAATTAGATGAATAGCTACTTGACCCTATATGCTGCAATGCCCTGTACTCTATCTTTTCAACTATAAGAGTCATATCTGTACATTTATTCTGTCACAACAGTACAACAGTTTGTCTTTAGCTAATGTTAAAGAAACAATGTTAGCCACATCCAAAAAACTTTAAAATGTAGGCTCTAAAGAAATTTACATAAATCAATACATTCAAGGTGAGCTTATTAACAATATAACAAATTACCAGTAATTCATACAAATGGCTGGGTTAATAACCCATACAAGTATCTTGATTTGTTGGTAGCCTAAGGCGTCCGTGGAGGGATGGCAAACCCACTTGCCACAGTATCAGCCATGTCAAGTTTCCACACAAACTGGACTGCTACACAGTGAAACAATGTCTTTGCTCTCTTTCCTTATGTCTAGTACATTCATATACCTGGAAGTAGTAGTAATGTTGTGGCTTAGTCAGCAGATGAATTAAATATTTTGTTCAGTAACTACTCTCAGCTGCAATCCTGTGCTAACAGGTAGAGTGTTAAAAGTCAGTGACTCAGTCACTCCTGTCATAAATGCCCCTGCACCCCAGCCCTCTGTCCAGCACCCATATAATGCTAACACACTTGTTAACATTTGTCAGTTCTTGTTAATGAAAAATAAAAAAGAAAGAGAGAGATTGTAGAAAAAAGGGCCTTCATTTGCTCTGTGCCATTGGTTGTGACAGCAAGACAGGGAACAAAAGAATTTCATTTTATAGATTACCTCCAAGATCACGACACATTGCAGAAATGACTCACAGCAATAAAGACAGTAGAGTGGACATGACTGAAAGCACCCCTCGATGCAGTGCCCATTTTGTTCCAGCTGAGTCCCTTGCTGTTGCTAGCATACCACTGTGCTGGTTACATAGTATATTTTTGCTTCTATCTAATAGTTAATGCTAAACACGCCAACATCTACAGGTCAGGCAGGTTGCACTTGTTTAAGTTAATGAATACCTTATTTCTGCCTCTGTCAGTGCTATATGGCATAATCAAGTTGGAAACTATGGGTATTAGCTTTTGCATGACTCGTTATGCTTACACATGTACTATATGCACATAATGTAGAGTCAAAATCAACATGCGAATAAGTTTTCCATCTGCTGACTGAATTTTGCTATCTTACAAGATCTACATGGCATGTAAACGCGCCCTGTTTCTAGAGTGGGGGAAAGTACATTGCCCAGCTGCCCCAGAGAAAAGTATCAGTCTGACAATGCTGATTTTAAAGTAGCCAGGCCTGCTCAACCCCAGAGGAGGATTAGGAGAAGTGTTGCATAGATGGCTTGGGCACTGCCAGAAGTAGGCTTCAATTTGATGCTGTTGAGAAGATCATGTTCTGCTCATCATGTTGGTAAGGACTGGCTCCTTCAGTCCTTTCTATGAAATATTTATTTTGTTGGTGGTCGTAAAAATGGAGATCGGGGGGATTTGGTAAACATCAGAGCCTTTTACTTGTGCCTGTGTTTTGTGTTTTTCTGCTTTGCTCAAAACCTGTAGTATAGAAATAAAAAATATTGCTTTGTATAGTGAGGGAACATTAGTTGGTATTGTCATAAGGCATGCATGAGACGTGCTTTGACAAACTTTTCAAAACAACAGTTACTACAAACAGTTCTTTATCACAGTTATCTGGTTGAGTAACTCAGCTTTTAGACTTAACCCCTGTTGTCGCATTATTATTTCAGTCATAGCTGCTTTACTCTATTGGATCAGACACCAGTACACTTACAGTTTACTTGCTAGCTTTAATCTTCCCAGGCATATCAACATGGTATTTATATCTTCATAAATTAGTACTTTTTTCACCTGTTGCCAAAAGCCATAACCCGTTCAGCCCTGACTTTCCCCAGAATGTTTTTCTACTTCTTCTCTCCTTTGCCATTTTTCCAAATTTGATAGTACTCAGGCATGAAAATGAAAAAGGACAGTCGACAGCCTGGACACAGCAGAGACTGAGAATGGATAAAAGGGTGTTGGGCAGTGACACTGAGAATGAGGAGTTGGAGATTGACAAAGTATTATGCAGGTTCTGTTACTCGTGATGGCAGAAGAATACATTAAACCACCCATGACCCCCGCAAAACTTCTGAACATCATGTCTGAACTAGTGTAGCAATGCAGCAGTTTATATTGTGACCTCTTTCTCAATAGCTAAGACTTCAAAATGGGGTAGTTATTGTTCTGCTCTAAAATTAAACACAACGCGTGCATTTACAATATACATTTTAATCCAGATGTTGTTGCACATTGTACAAATACCAAAATGCACGTATTGTGGTCTAAACAGCTCAAACTCAAGTGTCTGTGTGCGCTGTCATGTCATGCACCATAATCCACAGTTGAGTAGAGGCCATGTTGAGCATCATGTTGAGCGTTTGATCTGTAGTTAGAGAATTTGGCCAGTTAGTGGTTTGTGACAGCTAGACAGAGTAAATTTCATACTAGTGGTGATGCCACTAAAAATACCACTGAAAGATGATGCCACACACATACACGCACATTATGAATGCTGCGATCTGCATACATCCTACATTTAACAAAATTGTATTGTAAAGTATTGTAAGCATTTTTGTAATGTCGGCTTGGCTGCCAGTGTTTATTTGATGTTATTTCTGCAATTTTTACATCTGGTGTTCACAAATTTGATTCTTACCTTTCCTTTGACTGCAAGCTGTTGTGTTGGGAGTAATCGACCAAACACAGTCTTAGTTCACCAACACCCCCTCGACTGATTAACCCACTGAGTGACCAAACAGGTTTGGCCCTAGTGCACACCTTGACAAATCTGGGCAGAGTGGCTGGAGGTAAAAAGGCACAAACAGCAGCCTGGAGCTTTCAAAATGGCAGTGAAAGACAAAGTATGAGGCAAAAGACTGTTATCTGATTAAAAGAAATTAGAACTCTTCAGGAATAATCCAAAGTGCTATGTCTGGCAGAAAGTGAGAACTCACCATTCCTAACATGAAACATGCTTGTGACTGCATGCTGTAGGGGTGCTTTTCAGTTTCCTGGATGGGGAAAAATGAGTGGAGTCAAACAAAGGCAAAAAATTGTGGAGAACTTGCCTCCAAGTGCCAATGACCTTAGACTGGGACGACAATTTATGCTTCAACATGGCAGTGACCTTAAGCATATAGCTAAATCAATACTAAAATAGCTTCAGAAGAAGAATATGAAAGTGCTTGAGTGGCCCAGCCAAAGCCCAGCCTTGAATCTCACTGAAATTTGTAGACTCACTTGAAGATAGCTATTCACAGACCACCCCAGTCCAACAGGTTTGCCTAAATCTGCAATGAAAAATATGAGAAATTCCAGAGTTGCCAGTCTGTTTAAAAATGCTATAATCTCCGCCAAAAGTCCCTTAAAACTGCATTATTTGGCAGCACTTTTCTACTTCATAAAAAAATGTTTTTCACCTTGTTATTATTGAGAAATTTATGTAATTATTAACAAAATAAATTTAATTCATGTTGAATTCAGGCAGCAACACTTCAAAATACTGAAATAATAAGAGGGGGTGGAATACTTTGAAGGCACTGTAAATATTTTGAGTTTTGTGACTGCAGGGGATGGTTCTGCCATAGGCCTCCTCTGCATAAAACTGATTTTGTGAAATGCTGTGAGAGAAAGAGCAGTTCTTTACAGAGGAAAAGGTCATTTTTTTCTCTCTGACACGCATACAAGCCCAAAAACTATGTTGTTTAAATCTGACAGAAACTAAGATCATTGACATGTCACCTGAGCTTCTCTGCCATATGCTGTTTATGGTGGTGGTGGTGTGTGTGTGTGTGTGTGTGTGTGTGTGTGAGAGAGAGAGAGGTCTTTTTGGGTGTGTATGTGCTTGTGCCTATGTGTTCCTAATACATAACAATATCTGACTGTGTGTGGTAATTATGACGCTGCTTTAGTATGGGTTTGCGTGTTGAGAGAAATTGTCTCTCTCAGCATGATAGTCTAGCTCACACTGTTTTTGTGTATTTGTGTGCTTACATGTGTGTGCACATATAGGACTATTTCTGTCTGACTATACTTGTGTGTCAGTGCCTTTTTTAAAATTTCATGTAAATAACTCAGAGGACATCTTGTGCCTAGCTCACAGCGGTAATGATGAAGAAATAATGCCTCGCCATTTCCTTTTTTTTCTTCTCTTTTTTTTGTGATCACATTTTTATTTAAATTCAAGTTATGCATTGATAACTAGTGACAAAAATTACATTAATGGTAAACATAACATTTAATAAACACAACAAAACAGAACTAATGGTGACACCCACCTGCTACCCCCCAAATAGATCCCCATATGATACACTGGGGAATGTGTGTTCGGATGACAAAAAATAAAAATAAATAAATAAAATGGGAGGAGTGGTGGTGGTGGTTCAAGGTCTTGGTCCTTACCCTTTTAATATACAAAGGTTATAAGAAGATACAGAAAACAGTGAGTACCGTTTTGATACTAATCCCTTTGTTTGATCTTGTGTATTCAGAATAGAGTGCAGGTGATGTATTTTCAGTGGTTCATTCCATGGATCACCGTATGCTATTAGTGATGAACTTAATTGAAAATATAGAAAAAAAATTATAACCAGACAAGGAACTGAAATCTGTGAAGGTGCTAAAATGTTAGGAATGGAGGTAGGTGCTTTATCGACATATAATAAAATGTCGTCAGCATACAAGGAAATTGAGTGACTGGTATTCACCATCTTCACCTTTTTGAATGGTAAAAGATCCTGTCTCCTTGGCTATGGATGTATAATATTTAAAGCTTTAACAGAGTTCAAAGTGATGTTATCAAGTTAACGGCTGCTTTACAAATTTAAATGAATTCAGATGAAGAAAAAGCCTTTCATTGTCCAGTGATGTGCTATCAATATTTTAAATACTGCATTTAAATGGAAAAAAAAGTTGAAGGCAGTGTGAATGTTAAGGCCACTGGAAACAATGTCTTTACTTTAATATATTAATTTAATTTGGTTCTCATCACATGCATTTCATAATTAAAAGATAGTTCTGTTTCTTTTGTTCTTTGAAAAACCATGCACCAAAATTTCTCTAGGTTTTGGATGGACTAATGGGTAGGGGTGTAAATCACAACTTTCATCATGATACAATACTATATTGATTCTTTGGACAACACTATAATATTTGCCGATATCACAAAGTCTGCAACTATATGATTTTGATTGAATTAAATTCAGGGGCCTGCGATCGACATGAGATGATATGCTGATTTATTCCCGAGAGGGGAGTAAATATTCTCATTGTCTTTTTGTTGGCTGCTTGCCATTATCTGCATGGCGCTAGCACTGTTTGAAAGTTTAGGAAGGAGGTGCGTTTGACGGAAATGACACCGCACACAGATGTGCCATGGGATTTTCAAAATAAAGGCGCATCTTAAAAATTATGATATGGATTGATGTTTTCACTTTTATTGATGATATTGGATTGTTGAACATTGAATTGATATATTGATCCAGATCTATGGATTGTTACACCCCTACTAATGGGACATGATGAAGAAAGGAAATCCTGGTATTTTTAAAAACCTGAAATGTAAGACCTGTGCAAGTACACCCCAGCTATGCCTCCTATTGACTCTTAAATAGTCTGATACTCTCTAATGGAAGTTGGTTGTTGGGATGAGGCCTCTACATTTTCGGAAAAGCAGTGCCATCATGTTATTGTCAGTAAAGCCACACTTTTACACTTAAGTAATCTTAACATCATGATATCAGCATACCTATCAAAAATGCTGGTGGTCAGTGTCATTGGCAAGCAAGACACTCAAATGTCGTGCCATTACACACCTAGATTGTGCACTACCTTTTTCCTCTGGAGCTCTGTTATTCTGTAGATACAACTGTTATCCCTGCAAGTACAACAAATACAAATTTATCTATTCATACACAATACAAACTATGTAGACTGAGTTTATTTCCCTTCCATATTAACCAGAAATTGCCAATGGAAACCATGAAGATTTACTTTTTTGTTTAAGTTTGTTCTAGTTGTGCAGCCCTCTGTCAGTAATTACCACCCTGACTTGACAGTTCAGACATATTTTCTGCAGGGAACGCTACCTATTGTAAGTTGGTGATTTCATAACCAGTGTTTTTGTCAGCTGAATTTCTTATCTGGTATATCTTTAAATAGCAATGTTGAACTTTCAGACTCAATGAGAGGCGAAGCTTGTTGGTAGGCATCCGTGATTGTGACACATCCTATACCATACCCACTCAGTAAATATATTTCAATTTGGTCTACAGGTCCAGAGGAAACACATTAAACTAATCAAAGATAAAAAATAAAAAAAATGAATGAAGGAAGATTAAATAGCGACTTGCTAATGATAATATCATTTACATGACGAGGATAATTATTTTGATTGTGATACTGTGATTGCGAGAGCTTTGTATTTTTCTTTGTGAATGTCTGTGGGATGCTGACTTTTGGGAAGGGGGGTAAGCCCACATGATTTGCTGTTTGACAATATATCTTCCCATTATATCCTCACTCTCTCATGCAGCCGTTGCAAACGGAAGGTCACTAGCTGGCTAATTTAGCCCACGCCCAAATTATTGCCCCCTCAACCTTGAGCTGGCACATACTCTTGCCAAGGTTAATGCTGTATGAGGAAATTGATCTGGGTCCTTCCTCTGACTTATCTGCAGAGAGAGTGAGGGAGACTCTTGTTGACTCCTACTTTGCTTATGGCTGTGTGGTGGATCTCATGAATAAGGCATGTGTGGCTTGGAAGCATGCAACATATTTGGGAGCCACCTGTCTTAGAGCATTCTCTGCTGCAGAGAGCTCGGTCCGATGTGGCTTATTCCCATCTGGAGTCCTGTGGCTGTCACCAGACCTGACAGTCCCCTAGCCCCCTTCCATGTATA
Organism: Neoniphon sammara; assembly: GCA_900302535.1. NCBI lineage: Eukaryota > Metazoa > Chordata > Actinopteri > Holocentriformes > Holocentridae > Neoniphon > Neoniphon sammara. The sequence goes on along the minus strand of OMKZ01033310.1, from coordinate 243 downwards.
AATCCACTATGAAAATCTGATAAGGTTAAAACAGGAGTCCCCGTGTCCCCCCTCCCTGCCGCCTTTTCTTCTTATAACAAAACAGTCACTTCACCACCCAGGGAGAGCTGGAAATACAGAGGATATCTAGCAGTTACAGCACACTGATTGCTATCCTTTTGCTTCATATTAATGATGCATGTTTAAGAAATTAGTATAAAAGTAGCAAATAAATTTTGGCTATATTTATAAGATGATTTGACA
>OMKZ01033306.1:3754-15466 GCA_900302535.1 Neoniphon sammara | reverse complement strand
ACACGCTTCCCTTTTCCTTCATCACATCTCCAACAGATTTTTTTTTCTCATGCCCACTCTATGTAACCTCAAAAGAATAAAATGAAACCTATAAATAAACTTTCAGTTGAATTCCCTTTTGTGCACTGCTGATACTGACCACATGTAAATTAATGTAAATGCACTCATTTTTCATATGTAGCTAAAACACATCAGACATTATTATGTTAGCGTTTACATGTGATCATCTCAATGATCATCACGTTTTTGAAAAATGTAAATCTTGTATTCAGCTGTGGCCAGAAAAAAAAAAAAGATTTTTAGTTGCAATCTCTCTGTTGTTTTTCTTACATAGCAGATACATTTACAGACCTGCCAACTTTGAAGAAAGTCTTGGAGTGCCACCTTATGCCAAAAAAAAAAAAAATTCAGTTCACGTACATGTGTGTGGCCAAAAACAGAAATATTACGTACTATGTTTTGTATAGCTAACTCATTTATTAATGTCAGAAATCTAAACTTTAACTGAGTGTGTACTTGAAAATAAAAAATACAAACCCTAACCCTAACCAACCATTTACAGTTGCTCAGTATAAACTCTGGCAGGAAAAGGTTTAATGAATTAAATTATGACAGTAAGCATGACCTTGAGGAAAAAAAATATTTAAGAGCATTAAAAAGTATTAAGGGTGTGTGTGTGTGTGTGTGTGTGTGTGTGTGTGTGTGTGTGTGTGTGTGTGAAAGAGAGAGAGAGAGAGATGTCAGTAAACGCAACTGTCAGTTATACACTGCAGTGTGTAACTGCAGGTGTCGCAATTGTCGATTATATGCAGGGAAAACTGTGGCGGGGCATACTGACCGACAAAATGCCCAATGCCCAGCTCCGCTTCGCTCTTCTCCTGACATACACGTGTTAAAAAAAAAAAAATAGAGTTCCCTCATAACAGCAACTAATCAAGGAATCGATTACACACGCCCATCCCTACTTGATCTTATTTTCATTCTGGGGATATCTGATTACGCAACTAGCATTGCCATTTTTGTTGTAATTTTATCCCTTTTAATTCACAACAATAAATACTCTGAAAATACATGCCATTGCATACTGAAAATGCTCTGAAAATGCATGCCATTAGATGTTCAGTTGTTACCTGCTGATCCTTAATGTCTGATGTCAATATCAGTATTGGAGACGTTGCAGACTGCATGATGGGGAGGTCTGATGCGGAGGCATGGACATCTCTCCTGGTAACTTTCTAGGAATTTTGGCAGTGTGTGCACTCGCATTTTTTTGCAGCCGGGGGTGCCACAATCTGCTCCTCTCAAAACAATTATGGCTTTGACTGCAATAATTAATATTATGAATAACTATGAAAAGTCATGTTTACCCATCTGCAACACATGAATAATATAACTCTGCCATCTTAAAAGACCAGTGAACAAGCAGGCTAGCCTGCAAATACATACGTAACATTAAGCTAACGTTAACTCAATTCACAATTTCAACTTTCCACATCCCCCTGTACATTTACCTTTGCAGAGGAGTTCAAAGAATGGTCCTCATGAGGAACCAGCCAGCCGGAGTGAGGAAGGGAACGAAATGGATAAAATCAAGGTCAAGAGTGTTGCTGTCGATTTGTGGATCCTAGCTGTCTCTTGAAATGTCATTACACATGTATCAATCATCCCCACTTGCCAGTATTTTTTTCGCAGGTGGGTGAAGGTAAGGGGAACGAATCCAGCAGTATTATTGGTTGAACTCTTCTTCTTTTACTTTTCAGCAGGCTAGACGCTCATTTGCGTAGTGCTGCTGCCTCTGGTTTAGACTTGAGTACTGCACAATTAGTCAAACTCACAAGGCGTCACCAGCTTTTTGCATACTTTAGAGTGACGAATTGTGCGAGCATACTTTGATGTCAAAATGCGTACCTGCTACACAAAATACGCACAGGTTGGCAGGTCCGCATTTATTGTACTAACTCCTTCCTTCACTGTAACTGCAAGTTTTTTTTGCAGCTGTGTCCAAATTAGCATGGCTGGCACCATCATGGAGGTCCAGTAGAGAAAAGCTTCCACACCATTTACTGGCTAAACTTCTCCGCCTCCATACAGTTGTGTGTGGGCTTCAGAAGTTCATCAAGTTGTGAGACAGACTGTGTTGTGCATAAATTTATGGCTGAGTGGATCTAGTAAATGAGCATTAGCTTTAAGGTGCTGCTGGAGATTTCAGAATCAGTTTCAGTATACCACAGCAGCAGCTGATTAGTACTCATGTCCATAAAGCTATTCAGGTTGGACAAGTTAGCCCTAGCCCATTTAAAAATATATTTTATGGTAGGACTTTAAAAAAAAAAATCCATATTTATTTAGTTTGTCAAAAGGCCTTAAAACCTCGTTTCAGACCTATATTGGTTTTGTAGAGTTTAGCAAACCTTGAATGGCAGTTTTATTGCAGGGATAGTGGGGAGCACGTCCTTACTGTAAATGCATTGCTCATCTGTATCTCTTATTTTATAGTGTATATAAATGTTTATAGTAGGCTAATTACTGGTATATAACTCCCCTCCAGGGTCACTCGTGACATATCTTAGACAGTTTTCTGCTGCTGCAAGCCAAGTTACAACCAGGGTTACTGTGCTGTTCTGGAGATACCAAGCTGTTGTTTGCTAGAGTCACACACAGACACACACAGACACACACGTACATACAGCACTACAGTAACTTTTAGTGATGCAGTAGCTGTAACTTGCATGTAACTTAGCTATGCTTACAGGTGATGGACAATGGTGATGGACATGGTGCGTTGTTTCTCTAAGGCAGAAAAAGGCCAGAACAGGGCAGTAATACAAATTGTTTTGTTTGCCGAAATAAAAATAAAAACAAAAAATTGTTTGTTAGTTGTTAGTTGTTTCCATTAAAATAAACATTTTGCTACGGTTTGTTGGGGCAGAGTGCGACCCAGGCAGCAGAATTTCAGTTAACTGATGACGGCAGAGAAGCTACCGATTCCAGCGCTCCTAGGAATGACTTACACAACCGAATACACTACGCGATTTAAGATGGCTGAAGAAAAGTAATTGTAAGGTGCTGTGGTGAAGACCGCTGCGTGTTCATGTGATGACATGGGGAGGAGGGCGGGGAGTGCTAACTGCAAGAACGGACAGGAAGTTAGCCAAAATCCCAATATCGTTTACTGCTGCTTTAAGTAAAACCATATGTTTGTGTCCTGTTGTTCAACATGTTACCTAAACATTTTCGGTAAAGATTAAAGGAATACTCCAGTGTTTTGGGCAAAATACCCCTTTCTGACTTACCCAGACTGAGACAAGATGTTTGATACCATTTGCACATTTGTATGTCCACTGGTTCGGTTCCTATGGGTAGCATTTTGTGTTAGCTTAGCATAAAGACTTGAGATCTACAGGAGTCATTAGCCTAGTTCCATCAAAGTGAAAAAATTAAACTTACAACAACTCCAAAGCGGTCTTATTTATACAATGTATGATTTTTATTTGAAATACACGTCTTGGAATTTTTCAAATAAACGAGAATTATTTTTGGAGATGTTAGATGGTAGGAACTATAACTGCTGCACACATGTATCTTTCTGTCTGTGTCCAGCGGCCTTGCACTCTTGATCTTATCTCTAGAATACCAGAAAATAAATACACAGGTTTGTACATATGTAGCCTCTTTAAAGAGCAATGTGCAGGTTAAATTTTTTTTATCAAATTTCATAGCTTCTGCTACCAAAAACATGAATTTAGAATAAAAATCTATATTTGTATATGTTTAGGGGTCACACTGGCAGGAACTGAGAGGCTCAAAAGGCCCCAGCAACCAAAAGCAACAAAAAAGGTATATATATTTTTTTTATATCTCCACTGGTGATGTATAAGAGATGTTTGTTGAATTCAGTGCGCAGAAGTAGGTTGGTATTTGGTAGAGCTTAATACATTATGTGTTGGCCTATTCTTTTCTGGATGTGGACATTTTAATAATGTTTATTTTTCAAAACATGTTTTCATTACGTCGAATTATGTAAGTTTGGCCGGTGCGATCAGTACAGGATAATTTCATCAGATTACCTGCTCCACTCAGGTTACACCAAACATCTATAGTAAAAACTATATCTGCAGTCAAGTCTCCCCTAAAATATTTTGTTACAGAGGTGGCTTGGTCTGGGGGTGTATTTTCAGCAACACAGACATTACCGCTCAGTGTGTCTCTATGATCCTCTCGCTTTTCCACAACTACACGGTGATATTTGTCACTTTGATCCTGGAGATGATACGCTAGGCTCGAGTATATAGGCTACAATACAATATGGAATTGAGTATTTATAGTTTAGAGAATATTATAGATCCAAGAGGAAACTGACAGAAGGGTGGTACTGAGAGAAAAAGACGCAATTACAAATTCGTCTGCTACTTCATCACAGACAGCACCATGGATTTATCAATACATTGCTGTTAGCTACTGATATTTCAGAGCCATGGTTGGAGCCATAGATTCTAACTTGTACAAACCTCAGTCAGATAAAGGATCAAAGAGTCAGGCAGACTAGACTGACATATTCAGCTACACAAGCCCTCTGCCCCTGCACTCTCTACATATGCCTGTGGCACAGGCCCATGGCTATTTAGATGGCTTGTTACTGGCTTACTCAATGCTAGTTACTTGCAAGGATAGCTATCAAGATTACATCATCCCTAGACATATGTTTCAAACGTGGATGAGCATCAGTACTCTCCTGTCAATATTACACACTCCAATGTTCATTTTAGGCACTAAATTATTAATTAGACAAACAATGCTAATTAGAATAAAATGTGGTTAGAAGAAGAAGACTTTTGGCTATGTTCATTCAATGGCCAGGCAGCAGGTTAAATTAAGGAAAAAACTGATGTCAAGGTGAACATGTAACTACTAGCCGTGACTAACACTAGCTGCTACATTAGCAAGTGTACAAAAAAGATATGTTAACAAGAAGACAGTTAGCTGAGCAGACACTATGGTTAGCTAGCTAACACACAAAATCAGTCAGATGTTTCAGTGAGGAAATGATCAGGAAATGATTAGTCTTGTGAAGGCATGTTCAGTTCTGTTGACTCTGAGGTGTGAACTTCCAATATGGCTGCCAGAGGTAAAGAGAAGACTGAGGTGGAAGTGCAGTTTCTAACTCAGTGTGTGTTTTATGGTTGTATGAACTTCAACAGAGATTCTCCTGCCATAGCGGTGAGTAAATAATGACAGAATCTTCATGTTTGCGTGAACGGTTCCTTTAAACTTGCGTTCTTTTCATCGTTCTGAATTTGTTGTATGCCCCAGCCTTGATGATAGACATACTGCTGGGAGCCCTGCTGTTTCTGGCCATGCTGATTGGGCTTTTGCAGGGACACCCAGACCACCCAGTGGCTTAAACTGGTATCCCAGAGCGATGCCTCAAAACCAAGTTCACAAACACGCACACACACCAAAGCCATCACATCACTTCCCCACTACGTTGATGAGCACAAACGTGCCCAAATGAGGGAGATGGATTAATGGATTGCGCTGTGTGTCAGCCTCTGGTTCTGGTTGCATGTGTGTGTGTGTGTGTGTGTTGTTGTGTGGTTGTTGTGTTAATGTTTAAGAGAAATAAACAGAGAAAGTATGAGTGAGAGTGTGTCCAGGAAAAGTAGGAAAAAAGTTGAGGAAAACTGCAAATTGATAAAGAGCAACTTGGTTCAGAAGATTTTCAAGATTTGAACATTTAAAGAGAACTTTAGGGTTTTGATCAGGAATATAGGTAAATTGACCTAATATCAGTTCATCCATGTTGGCTGATGTTAATGACACAAAATCATAGTATACAACATAATAAGTACTATTGAACTATGTAAGTTTGATGAAGATGTGTTTTTTAAGGATCAGAAAGAAATGCTTTCTTGAAAATATGACAAATTTTGACAATAATTTGTTTTACCAATCGTTTTTGTTTTGTTTTTTTTAATCTCCCACAGCATCGCTGGGTTTAATAACCGGAGGCAACAAGAAACCAAAAGATCTGATGTTGGCAAAAATAGATAACCCAACTTAGTTGGAAGAATGACAAGTACAGCGATACAAAGGGTTGTCTCACACACACACACACACACACACACACACACACACATCTTTGCTCTTTTCTCAAACACATCATATCCATCACTTTTTCTGTTAAAGCATATGGTGCCCAAACGAAGAATTCGAGGGGATTGTTTTCATATGAAATTGGCCATATATCCACACAAAATACTGGATACTGGCAGCTTCAAAATTCAAATATATTGTATAGGTATCAGCCTTTAAAAACTCATATCAGTTCAAACCCTGATGGATGAATGCTTTGAGAACTGAGCCATCATTATCTAAATTGTCTCCTTCCTTAGTTGTATGACTGAGTCTGTGCTGACAGACAAAAGTCCAAGCATCTTTTATTTTTCATGCAAAAATTTTCCAAAAATTAACAGATCTCAGTTTTTCCCTGTTGGATTTTACTCTTGTCAGGGTAGAAAAGCCTCTGAAACAGCATCTAGACCACTAATAGCACTAAATGACACTGGGAAACAAGACTAATTCAGTTATTTTAGATGTGTTAGCAGCTTCTTAATACAGAGTGAGTGGATGAATTTATTGTGTAGTTATGTATTCTATATATCCTGCATTTGAGAAATACATATACATATTATATAGATATATACAGTACACATACATATCAATTGTAAAGTGCATTGGGACCATGCTGTATGGTGATTCTGCAATTTAAATAAGATTGATTCATTGATTGATATACATATATATTTAAAAACATATTTTAAAGACTGACACCTGATTGTTGAGGGGGAAAAAAGGGAGGGACTTCCTTCCTATCAGAGATGAACAACATTGGCTGATAAATGAATCTTGCAGCAGCAACAGCACCACAATAATAAGAATATCACAAATTTATACATAATGCAAATGACAGCTTTGACAGTTTAAAAGAAAAGCAGAAGCTTAGCTGTCGGACATACTGAGACAAAGACAAGAAAATGAAAAATATGACAGAAAGTATAGCGGGGTGTGAAATATATGCAGTGTAAGCTTAGTGAAAACCCATAAAACAATAAAAATATCAAGATGAGATCAGTGACAATTTATAGAACAGGCTAAAACGGTCAGTAAATCATTCACAAGTGCTGTGCAAGATGATGGAAGCAGCGTGGAGCCCTTGGAGTTTCGTGGGATGTGTGGCGGTGCAACCTGCTCTTTAACTGCGGGCTTTCAGCCAATTCCTCCAGCCGCCCGCCTCCCTCCTCCTCCCTTCATTCCAAGCTGTTGCGGGTCCTGAATGCCAGGCTGAGACCCTTCCAGGCTGTCCGGACCTCCCAGGGGGTCGGCCCGGTGGGTCAGGACCACTGATCAGGGGCTAATAACTCTGAGGTCCTCGGAGGGAAAATCCAAACCAGACCCTGCACCATGACGCCCAGAGCTGCTCGCCTCAGAGCCGACTTCAGTTCATTCAGTCTTTATAAGAGGTCTGGGAAAGTTAAAACAGATCTGCACTGGGGTAAATTTAAATTGAGTTATTCCATATTTCTGTTCAGTTTAACAATACTGCAAGGAACTGTATTAAAAAGTTTACTGTACACTCTTAGAAATAAAAGTGCTAGCTAGAACCGATAGGATTCATTGGCTTGTCCATATAGGAGAACCCTTTTTGAACCCTAGGCAGAACCCTTAGTAAAGGTTATACTCACAGCCCTTTCAGAGGGTTTTATCTAGAACCCAACCCAAGGGTTCTTGGTCCAACCAGAACCCCCTATGAGGTTATTTACAGAGAACCCCTTAATGATGTAACAGTTTAACCCAGAACCCTCCTGGGGAAACCTTTTCTGGAACCTTTACATCTTCTAAGAGTTTGTCCAAAAATCCTCCAATGAGGTTTTACCAAAGACTCTTTCATATTCCAAGGGCTTCACCCAAAACCCACTCAAGAACCCTTGAGAAACCCTTTCCTCAAAAGAGTGTTTTTCAGTTGCAGGCAGAACCTCAGCCATTCAAGAAGAACCCTTTTGGGACTATTATTTCTAAGAGCATAGTCAAGATGCTAGTTGTGTTGACTTAACTAAACTTCTTCAGGGCTGTCATTTATAGGCAAGCATCAGTAATCAAAGTCCATGTCTGTGTCATTTACCACCAAAACTTATAAACCTGCTTGTATCTGCTAAAGTTCTGTGGAGCAATGACTGATAACTGAGATGTTACATCATTATTACAGTAATTTATAAATTATTTATAAATTATTGAACATGGATTACTAAGCAATCATCTTAAAGTTTATTCGTTTATGTATTTTCTTTCCTCTATTTTCCCTTGAACATGTTTCTTACCTTATTTCACTATTCCTGTTTTACCTTCTTGTAAAGCACTTAAGCTAAGCATCATATAAATTATGCTGATTGTTATTAGATGGAACATTGGTTGCTATGAGGGAAGTTAACGATTAACCTTTGATCAATTATTCACCATTACGAATTTGATTGATTAATGTTACTGATAATTAATGAATAATTGAGTAATTTATTAGATAGATGTAGGGCAGGGGTTCCCAACCTCTGGGCCGCAGACCGGTACCGGATCTTTGGTCACTTAGTACCGGGCTGCAAAATCCAGTCAGAAACAAGGGGACAGGTGTGCTGGCAGCCGTAATTGCCATATATGTTGCATTGTGTTTTGTTATTTATTTTCCTGTAGGCTAAATGCCAACCTTTCACATATCACAGGAAAATTATTTTCGTTTAGATTGTGGAAAAAAATCTGGCACTGAAGGCATTGTTGCCATTTCCATCCACATACTTGTGTGAGGCACATCACACCACGCTACGACCACCTTGTCTCCAGAAAACAGGCCCAGGGCTTGCAGTGATGGGTTAAGTTTTGATTTTGGGGCATTTTGTACAGTAGTTATGCTTTTACAATGCTTCTTATATCATGATAAGACAGTAGTAGTAAAGTGCCATCAAATCACCACCCCCGCCAGTCTGCCAGAAATATGATCGATTTTGTCCGGTCTTTAGAGTCAAAAACGTTGGGAACCCCTGATGTAGGATATTTCCTGTATCTTTTAATCTATTTTTCAGTAAAATGGGGAGATCTCTATTGTTGCATTGATTCATTATAGACTACAGTAGATAAGCACAATTTTATGCACTGTCTGCCTCTCATTACAAAATGTTTAAGGACTCCAGCCTTAATATCAATAAATTGTTTTCATTTGTCTGCTGTGTCATGAATGTCCATCCATATCCAGTGTTGGGGAAAGTTACTTTTGAGAGTAACTAGTTATTTTAATGTGTTTACTGCTCCTAAATAGTAGTTACGTTACTTACTTACTCTTAATTAAAAGTTGTTAGAGCACTTTTAAGTTACCCCCTTTGAAGTGTGCTTTTAAATATGCATTTTGGTGATTTCATCATGCTATTAAGGAAGAAACCTTGACTGAATATCAACTCAAAAATCATTTCAGGCAAGAAAACTTTCATTTCAGTTCATTTAAACAACTGAGACTGAGACTGACCAAACGTCACATGTTCTTTCATTTTGCCCGCCAGCTCGCTCACCAACAACATCCAAATCGGCATCATCAACAACCTGCATGTTCAATGCCAACATGCCATGAACCATTGCCGTGTCAGATAAAAAATAAATCCTTGTAAAAAGGTAATAAAAGGTATAAAAGGTAATGAAAATGTTTTCAAAAGCAACAAATAACTGATTACTAAATTTTAAAAAACGCATTAAGTTACTGTTAAAAGTAATCTCATTAATGTAACTTATTACTTAGTAACTTGTTACCCCAAAAGTGTCCATATCTCAAATGTTAAAAAGAAGTAAATAAAAACTTTGATAGAGAAAATAAAACATTTTTTATACTCATAAGCAAAATTGTATACAATTTTGAAAATATATTGATTGATCATTAAAGTTACCGACTAATCAATTAATGAAAGTTATTGTCTTTTTTCTTTTTCTTTTTTTTTTTCAAATAGTAATAGCTTACCAGTAAATTGCTCTCCATTATAGCTCTGCAACATAAATAATAAACCTATAATATTAAATCTGGACCCTCATAGTCTAGTCTGAAGAATATCACATCTTGACATATCCATTTGGCACCTATACTATTATACAGGCTTGAGATTTTTTTTAACACACAATAAAACAGTCATCGACCGCCCTCCCTTCCTCCCTCTCCCACCTGTAGCGTTAGCATCTTGGCATGTTCTCCTCTGTAACTATCTTGGCTCATATTTCTGAGTGCTTTTCGAGTCCGACGCCTGCTCTCTCATTCACTAATCACTAATCACAGCTCACGGCCCGCTGCTCCACGGTTAACCTCCGGGCACCGGGGAGATGCTTCTCCGCCTCCCCTGCATATGGCCGTTGTGGATTTTGGGCGGCAGCCAGGGTGCCCTCTTGTGTCTGCCCGCCTGCCCACCCGCCAACGTTGGCCCTGCACTGAAACACGAGGGCATTTGTATGCCAGTCATGTTTAGGAGGGGCCGCTGGCTCTTTAAGACTGTGGGAAAGAGGGCATTTCTACACTGAAACAGCCCCATTTTCACACATTCCTGAGGAGGGCATATTGAGCTCATTATCATAGCTAACTACAATGGCTCTTTGTACGGGATATGGGATTTGGGAGGGTGCCAAATTGCCGCGGGTGCATGTGTAGATATGCACATGTGCACATATTTTTTGTGAGTAGACTAAGACATAACTGATGAATTTGCTAACTTGAAATACGCAGTGATGTATTACAAGATTATAATAAGCCAATAGTAATTAGAACCAGATTTCTACTTTTCTCACAATAATCATCAAACATCAGAAATGTATATTTTGATTAATATCTGTTTATTGACATTATAATAGCCACCACACACCACAATGAGCTTATAATGCACTTATGATGTCTTATAATGCCTGGTGAGCACTTCAAGTCCATGAATTCTTTTGTTTACATGAATGCATTGTTTTGTGTGTGTAAAACCGAGCTCTTGTATTCGCAAATGCATGTTCAAGCTGCCTGTGTTTACAAGCCAAGTATGATAGCATGTGTAATGTGCTGTGTATGTTTGAGTGAAATGTGTAGTAATAGTAGTAATGGTGGTGGGGGTGGGGAGTGTGTATTGTGTTACACAGGAGCACATTAGCAGCCAGGCACTCTGAATGTGGCGCGCTCGTTTCCTACCAGGATGCTCCCAGCAGCCACGCTGATCGAAGCCGACATCAACAGCTTTCTCCCAGCCTCAGCAGAGACACACACTGAGACACACACAAGCACACACACACAGACACACACACACACACAGCAGCAGCAGCAGCAACAGAAATCCTCCATGACAAAAATGGCGACGGCGGCAGAGTCAATTGGTATCGTTCTTCTACAGTGACGCCGACGAAACAGACCTCAGCTGAAAAAGTTGGGGAAATAGAAGCAGTGCCACGGACATCGTGTCTCACTATGTATTCCAACTGGAGACCAAAAATATAGACCCCCATCACCCCAAAAGTACTGCCCTATCCTCCAGACCCATCTCAGACTCTCCCTCTGTATGTGGCCAAACATGGAGGGAGGGCGTCCCGCCAACAGATTATTCCTCTGCCGGGAAAAAGGTTAAAAGGGGCTGTCTTTCATCAGCTCATCATCTTCAACTAGCCCTG
>OMKZ01033305.1:0-26165 GCA_900302535.1 Neoniphon sammara | reverse complement strand
AAAAAAAAAAAAAAAAAAAAAAAAAAAAAAGTGTAGCATTATTCCTGGTGAGGGTGAGACCAAAGGGAATGGGGGTGAAGTGGAGGGCAGAGGAAGTGCTTAAAGTCGGGCCGATACAGAAATTTGGAAAGCTCAAACCAGGCAATAACAGGCTGACTATACACTGTGATGGAAAGAGGCCTGCAAACGATGACTCTCACATTGCAAGGGGTTATTTAAATGCCAAAAAATGCAGATATTATTGCTTAATATGGCTTTAGACTTAAAAAAAAGATTTAGATGGTATTTCTGATTTCTGCATAATTTTAGCCTAAACTAAGTTCTATTTTTTGTTTATCTGAGCGTAACACATCAATACATAGCCACAGTCAAGTCATAAAACAGTAATTTGAGAAAAAATGTCACATCATTTGTAATTTAAGTGCTGTTAAACCCTGTTTGATATGATTTAGACAACTTTTTTAATGGGACCAGAGGGAGAGCTATCCAATTTTGAAATTCAATCAAAAATATCAGGAGAGAATTTTGAAATTCCCTTGAAAACTGGGAAGATTGGCAAATAATTGGGTAATAAGGTGTTAAGGATATGCAGCAGAGTTTTAAAAAACCTTCCCAAGGAGCATATGTGACTCTTTTATGACTGTGTTTGAATTTCAGACGAAGCTTTCTCATCATACCATAAGTTGGTCTGATACTAGAACACTGTACATGTGATGTAAAAAACCCAAAGCTGCTGCTGCTAAAGAGGAGGAGGATTTACAATTTAGCTTACAGTGTGCAGGCCTAATAAACACAGCAATACTCTGCCTCGGGCTGAGAAATTGCCAATCCCTAACCTAGATATTGAGACACAATATAAGCAGTGGGCAAATGATTATTGAAGTGTGGAAAAGCCAATTCCACTATATTCAACAATGTCCTCAAACACATCCATGCAAATTTGCAGGCAGCTTAATGACGCAATAAAAGACACATGGTGGCGTGTTAAAACTGATATTCACGGGGAGCATATTTGGAAAAATAAAATTGCACCAACATAAAGGACAGCTCAGTGGTTCCTTGTCGTAATCACAACAAGAGGCAGCAGTTCCTTCACACCCCAGCGGTTTCATTGGACCCAGACTCATGATTACAGTGAAGAAAAATACCTACTTTCTCAATCAAATAATGTGAATGCATTGTACAGACTAAAATAGCCCCATGGACTTTGTGATCAGATTGAGTATCTTTGAACAGATATTATTCCCTGGTTTAGTGCCCCACATACACACACACACACACACACACACACACACACACACACACACGGAAAGACACTTTGAAACCACTTGAAAACACCATTAGGCCAATCAATAGGTAGTTGCTGTGATTTTGGGCGACAAATAAACAAAGCAGCGTCCCCAGAGCTTCACAAAAACACGTGGAAAAAGGCATTTTATTTAAAGGCCTGCTGATGCTTTCAGATGCCATTAAAGGAGCAGATAATCCCTTCTTTTACCAGCCAAGACCACCACCTGAACTTGAAGCATTGAAACTATCATGAGGTGCAAATGGAGCCATGCAGAGGGCTCTGGACCTGCAGATCTCAGGGTACGGACCATCTGGGACCCTAAACGTTGACCAACCACAAAATCTGGCTTATTACTAAGAGCTTTATAGTCAGACATAAACTATTATTAAAAATGGACATCCTGGATTGGCGCAGTGGCTGCTGGCTGCTCCAGTGCTGAGCACAGGTTGTGATTTCATTATTAAAAAGGTACCCAGTGTATTTTTCCTTGTCAACACACTCAGTTTTATTTACGTTCTAAATTTCTCATCCAAACAGACTGTGTGTGTCCTTGAGGCTCAATAAACATGTTGAATGCATTTACTACCTCAAAAGACATTTGCGCAGCCTTATTCTGGGGTATTTTGAAAGTTTCACTGTTTGCATCAGTGTGTGTAATCTGTCCCTGTGCTGGAAGAACACAATATCAACCGTACAGTTGTCTCTCAAGACAAGGCGTGGCTCCCACAGTTTCCAAATGCTTCTGCCTACTTGTCTGTATTTTTGCATGGCTGAGGCTGGTACAGTGAGGGCATATATCCAGTCATTCCCACACATCTGCATTGGATTCGCAGTCGTGTAACTAAGTCCTACTGGAAACCGCTTTTCAAAGCCTTGGTAGCACTAGCTACCTGCAGTTAGAAGCAAAAACACTGTTAATATCATGTTTGACCCGTTTTGTTGGCATGACGTGGCATTCCATCATAGTTTAGGGCGTTGCTACTAAATTAGCCAAACACAGCTAGCACCGCTATCTCTTGTGTCCTCTTCCCCCCTGAGGAAAACACATTTCCGTGAACACGGTCTTGTGACAGCCTCTTGTCTTGCATTCTAATTTTAATGGGCAGCAGTACGGAGTCTCTGGAGCATTTGAAGATTGGAGAGCTGTTTGACCACATTTCCTGTGAATGCTGCTGTTTACTGATGCAAAGAGAACTGCACTAAAGTTTTGTATTGCTTAAAAAGTAAAAAAGTAAAAATGCGTATTATTTTGTGCCATAAAGCAATTCAGCAGACTTTGCAGCAAATCCGACTCAGTATTAAACTGTAAAATGCAGTGGGGAGGCCAGTAGACTGCCATTATGCTCATCAACGATATTGTTTATTAACAGTAATTATACTAATGTTTCTAAATTAATGTGGCAATGATTTACTGGTGTAATAATGGTACATGTCGCACCTTTAATGAATATGTTAAATTAATAGCATCCATGTTGATGGCACCATGGTGCCTCTTCTCTGTTACAGCTAGGAGAAGAGCAGAAACAAGATAATGACTTTCCTGCCTCGGCTTTTATATTTCCAAAATAGGTACAGCTTTGCAATTTTTCAAGAATTGCTGAAATATTCTAACTAGCTGACTAAACAGGGCAGAGGCTGCTGTATCGCAACCCAACATTCACATTCACCGCTTTCACAGCCCGCCACCCTGCTGAGTTCAAGATCACTTGATCTCCAGCCAGCCCTTCCTGAGGGAGGAGCTGGCCAGGATGCAGCTAATGGACGCCATAAAGGAAAACAGAACTTTTAATCAGCCCAACAATGTTGTTTGCAGGTTCAATGTCAGCACAGCCAGACACAGAGATTTAGTGGGGGGGGGCTTTGGCTCATGGAGCATTGTTGGATATTTTAAATGTTTTGTGTGTGTGTGTGTGTGTGTGTGTGTGTGCGCGCGCGCCGGGAGGGGCTCACTGACACTCTCTGGCTGTCCTCAGCATCACACAAAATAACATACCATGCCTGGAGAAAAATCCAATATGTTGTTCTGTTCCAAAAGCTGTGCTGAAACCGAGTAAGTGAATATGCCGGGATTACATTTCAACCTCACCCTCCCAGATGGCCCCTAATCTCAAATTACAAACTGCACCCAGAAAGCCAGAGAAGCGAACGTCCTGGACTTTGGGGATGCTGGGGAAAATTCAACCAAGCCGAGTCTGGGCGCACCTGCCTTTAAGAATAATCAACGCCAAGAAAAACTCATTTAATGCACAAGCAAAGATTAATTATAAGATTAGCATGAGCCAATTTTGATGGTAAATCCTCCCTATCACAAATATTGTCCGTGAAAAATAATAGCTTTCTGAAAACTTTTCTTTTTCCAGTCATTGAACTATGAGTCCAGTTATGCTTGTTAATAGAACTTAAGGATAAATAAACACTTTAGTTTTTACACCACATCCCGAGATGACTGCATCCATATATCTGTTACAAAAAAGACCAGAATAAATTGATGTTTCTGAAGCAGAGAAAATTGCTTTTACCAGTGCACCTATGCAAAAAACAAGGGCAAAAGCTAATTATAAAAGTCATGCAAGTTGCCGTATTTTAAACTGAGAGGGAAAAGCAGCAACTTTTAAGCATTTGACTCATATTCAGGTTTTCATTTGGCCAGAAATGACTTAATCTGGACAGCTGCTTCAGCCTGGGTGGTGAACATAATGTGTCCGTAACACTGGGTGAGCATTTGTTAGAGGGCTGCAGCAAGCGACACATCTTGGTATTTGATTTCGCATGGCTCTTTTGATGTGGAGCGTTTTCTTTTTTTTTCTTTTTCTGTCATCTGGCCAGTGCTAATGAAGGGAAGGCAGGGGGGATCAATGTCACTGCCAGCCAGCAGTGCAGCTCTCTGCAGACGTCCTCACATTTCTCAGCAGAGCCCGGCTTGGCCCCACAGAGTCCATTTCAACCCCGAGAATCCCTGAGAGGAACAGAGAAAAACTATCCGGGGAAGCCAAATTCACAATCGATTCGCCTCTGCTCATCAGAGGCAGGGCGAGGAGGCCAGATGAGTCAGGCAGAAGAGGAGCGAGCTGCTTGGCGCGGCTTAACTCGAAAAAGATGATCACAATGATTAAGTGAAAAGGACTGATGATTCACTGTCATAGTTTTGCTCGGCGGGGAGAGCGCAGGTTTGTCATCTCCATACAGCACATATCTACAGGGACAAGACGGTCATCTCGAGGGGAAAACAAACAAATAAATAAATAAATAAACAAATAGGCTTATACCTAATCTTTCTACTCACTTTCGGCTCCATCGAGTGCGCTTGTTAAGTTGGAGTCATGGCTATCAGCAAATAAGCTGTTCATTGGAGTGTGTTAAGCTTTGACCTACAAACAATACTTATTTGATTAGGATTCATAGCGATACTATACAGTGCAGTAAATTGGACAAATCTGCCGAAATGAATGGGAAGTACAGCATGACAAAGGAGTGGGGCTTAGCATAACACAACTTCCAGCTCCAGACAAAAAGGGGCGGAGGGAAGGGTGAGAACGGTTAATTTATTCGATTTCTGCCCTGAGCCTAATGGCCTGTTCATGTGAGCATTTGTGATATGCTAAAAAACAGAAAATATCCTATGTATTTCAATTATGGATTAACAGAGTGCAATGTGTCAAAAATAACCCAAATCAATCTGTCAGGGGGAAAATAAAAACAAGTTTAAACTAAAACTTTTGACAAGGTGCAAGTAAACACTTCATCAGGTAATGAAATGTGTGCAGAAGTGGTCTCTGTCCATGTGGGCACTGCAGTACCCTGCTGGGGGAAAAAATTGGGAGGAATAGATTATCGCCGCGGTCTGTGCCTCTCTGAAATTGCATAATCCAGCTCTTTAAATTTATAAAGATATTCATCAGAGAGCATTTGCATTGCAGGTGGTGAGCACTCAAAACCGGCCCTGCAGGTTTGATTTTAGCCCCGGGTCTAATGGAAACTGCTTCCACGGGGCTTCGAGACGAGCCCAGAACAATGTCACAACCCTGGCTGGTTTTCAGCGCGCACTTCTCTGTGAATCTGGCAGATGGCAAATGCCCCATGTGAACACCACGGATGATTAATGTCTCATTTGATTTCTCTTCAAAATAGTCTTACCAAATAAAAAAAAAAATTAAAAAGTGACTTGCCTCTGTGAAAGCACTTATGAATGGAGTGGATGCATGAATACTTCTAATGGCCTTGGATAATGAACGTCTCTGTTAAAAAAGACAAAACTGGAACATTGGCATGACAGAGGAACCGAAGGCTGCAATTTAAAGACCAAGGCCTCAGCAAAATCTCAGCTCTCCCAGAATGAGGACGCACACTGCATATCCAGTCTGCTGGCGTTCACAACTGAATACATTCAAACAGCAACAAACAACAATAGGGTGCAGAGTGCTGAAAATCTGATACAAAGTCCTGGGGATTTGGCTGTGGTGAAACAAAGAGAAATGTATTACTTCCACTCTCTGCAAAACTGAATATTTTAGGGCTGTGAAAGTAGGCGCAGAGGGAAGCTCAAGGAACCATTATGTAAATAGTCTCGCCGTTGATCTGCACGGATCCAAATTCCAAACTGACAGAGCAGCAATATGGCCTCCAGAAACTCCCCGCGTGGCGCCTGCTGGTTAGCTCAGCTTCCCAGCAGGGCTGTGGATTGGACCTCACATATCCATGCTCTGGAGGCTGCATTCAGGGGCTGCCGGTGTAGCTCACACACGTACTCATGCGTCCTCTCAGAGCCGATGGAAAGTTAATTAACTGGCTTTCGGAGGCGGCAGGCCTGTGATAGCCCAGCCACTGGCTCCGTCCTATTACCCAGCCTTTAACAGTGATGAATTAGTGCTCCTTTCCCACTGCCTTCCTCCCATCATTGGCAGCTTAGCCCAGGGGAAGGAGCGCCGGTCTGCTCGGTCCCCCGTACGTCGTACATCAACTAGCTCAGATATAGGCGGGAGGCTAAGGAATAGGGAGACAGGGAGGAAATTAACAGACAAGGAGCCAATAATTGAGATAATACAAACAAACTCATTAGTGGAAATCAAGAGCGCTCGTTAGTTTCTCTTACTTTAAGGGGCGCAAACAAAAGAAAACAGCCTTCATTTTTTCCTCTTTAGCGAGGATGAGGGGAGATAATGATGATCCAGCTGCCGCACAACAATTATCCATTACCCGTCTGCATTGTTTATTTGCACATGATGTTAAACTGTTTCTGGCAAAAATAAGATTAAATTAAATTAAAATAAATTAAAACAAAGCAGGGGGCCACTATGAGGATAAGGCTGGATGAAGCGAGCCCCTTGTTGTCCCAAAACAGTAAAGCCTCAGTGACGTGGAGGCAGAGGCGTAGGTCAGACCCGACACATTGCTCCGATCCGGTGGGTGGCCTTGACCGGGACAGCAGGGCCTCGACAGCCAGCCCGACTCACTGTCAAGTTTTTGGCAGGAAAAGACCTGAATGCCAGGATCCGCCCTGCACTACTATTATCTCCCTTGGCTGAGAACGAAGCATCCTTTTATTAGCGGAGACAGAAAAGGGTTTAAATTGGAAAACACGGCGCTGAAACGTTCCGTCTCTGTTTGTACTGAGGTTACAGAAAATCTGACTCACATGATTCAGGCAGAAAAATCACAGAATAAGGAGCTCTTTTGTGAGATGCAAAGCTGTTATTATAGAAGCATTGTATTCTTAACTGAGATTATACTGTATTATATTTCTAATCATGCTGCATACAATCACCAAAATGCACAAAACTTTCAAACTTTCAAATGTTTCATTGTCAGATGCTAAATTTGTCCCGGAGCATGAGAAAACAGTGTTATAGTTCAAAAACTAAAAGTGCTGTATAGAGTAACAAGAAAATACAGGGCAAAACAAAGTACACAATAGGTAATTAGCATTTAACTGTGCTAAAGATGTGCTCAGTAAAGGCCACCCACTCAAATGATAAGAGTGAATGTATTTCTGCCGACGCTTGCTTGTGTTCAAATGAATGTAACTGGGGCAGTGTATTCATGGAAATCTATAAATATTCCCTCAGCTCCAATGGCAGGCATTGTGGTTATTTATAAATCCAGCCCAACCGAATGTGCTGAATGCTGCGTCACAATCCTAAACAATCACGCAGATGCGAGGAGAGATCCTCAACTTTTTCAGCTGCGGTGCCGTGCAGAAAATCGAACAGGATTTTAATTACAAACAAAACAATGGCTTCCTCCAAAAGGGAAAGGAGACAGTGGCCTCATAATGAGGCACTGTGGGTACACAGACAACTAAATCCCAAGTCTCACTTTCGTATTGTGGATTACTTCAATACAATCTCAGACCGAGCCGGTAATGACAAGTTGTTGTTTTTTTTTTTTTAAATACAGGAGTGACAACTGTTGGTGCAGCAGAGATAGAGAAGCGGGTACAGAATGGAAACATAAGCCACTGACAAGTTTAATGATGTAGGGCTGCGGTTTGGGGGGGATGGATACATCAGTAAGCTAGTCAACATCAAAGCGTGCCTAGATGAAGTGAAGGCACAGTCGACTGACTAGCGTGAGGCTAACTTTCCCCCTACACAGCCTGCATGCTGATCAGCTACGCTGCCACTCCCATCCCACTTCAGAGGCAAAGCAGCGCAGCCATTTGTCAGGGGTATTGTGGGTTGAGTAAACCAGCCACTCACCATACATCTCAGCATAAAATAACATCGACGCGAGCCACGGGCAAATTAATATTTTGTTGCATCAGGGAGTCCGTGGACTGAATTAACCATCTTCTCACAGGCAGGATTTTTCCTCCCTTAATGTGAAATGCACACAAAACTTTTACACACAATTACCACTTCCAACCAATTAAGATTTTCTCTATCCACAGCCTACTTAAGTGCAATCAAAGACATTAATTTTACATTTCATGCAAGTCTAAATTGTATAAGTATAAATTCTGCACACAGCATGAAGAAATTATACAAATTTCTTGCTGTTGCTCTGAACTGCAGCTGACGCACATTGTGTGATGATGATCCCTCCATCTGCCAACAATATTGGTGCCCTAATATTCATGTCTACTACTTCACTGTGAAAAATGTCAATTTTAAGTAATTAAGTCTCACATTCAGTGTTTTTCTTAAAATAAATGACAAAATATGCCAGTGGGATGAGATAATCCCACTTGTTTCCACGGCTTAACAACTCGTTCTCATAATTTTCTTGAATCAAGTTGTCATTTTCTTGATCCTAGTGTGCTGATCTGCCTTGTTTCAACATATTTCTACTTGTTCCCAGAAAAAAATCCTGGAGCAAGTGAAACTACACTGGAAACCAGTGGGATTACACCACTGAATATGAGCCTAAATGACTTGTAAAGATGGAGATTTGTTGTAGTGTTCACTGTATTTGCAGGAAATTGCTCCTAAAGTGCGATTTACCTCAAAGCAATGTGCTGTGCGCTCAAAGCTTCTCAGGGCTGCAGCATAATTGCATTCATTATCCAATCAACCTATTGTAAAAACCAGCTTGACCCACAAGGCTCCCAAACTCCATTCACACCTCAAATCCCTTGGCAGCTGGCATTGATGTGTACTTGTTCATGTGCCGCCTGTTCTTTGGCAAATACTAATTCATCGGGACAGCTCAGGACCCCACTGTATTCACAAGAGTTTACCACTCATTCCTTGTACTCTCATCATCTCCGGAGCTAATTAGAATCAATAAACATGCCGAACAATACAACTCATTAGGAGTTTAACAACCTCCAGCCTCCCTGGGCTATAGCCTAGGGTGAGTTTTTGTATCCTCCCCTCCCTCCCCCCGCCACAAACCTGCCTTTAGAGCTGCTCTCGAGCTTAGCGCTGGATACTCAACAGATACAGTGAGCGCAGCGTCAAGAATAAAAAGCCTTTGAAATTGCCATGAAGCTTTTGAAGCCTATGTCCCACTGCTCAGCGCTCTCAGGGTTTTCATCTCTCCACATCTCTCCTCATTTGCTGAGGAGCTCTCAGGGCCTTGCTGAGCAGCTGTAACGAACTCCAAGGAAAAAGCACCCACCGAGCAGAGAAGGGCACAGACGCCCAGCCAGTGCCTTCACTGCGCGCGCAAAGGAAGATGCTTTATGCAAACAAGTTGCTCGCTATAATCTGCAGTGAGGCATGCAGCGCCTCACTTGCAGTCTCCTCGCGGTTTTGTTATTTGCCGCAACATTTTTGCAGAGGAGATATCCTTCAACTATTTCACATTTCATCAAGTAATTCTGAATGGTACAGGGGACGGAAGAAGTAGTCAGGGGTCTGTTCTGCCAGCTCTGTCCCAGAAAGTAGTCCGCTCTCCTACTGTGCCGCTCCTTCACGGCTGGGGTGGTAGCGGGTGTTGTTCATTTTCTATCTGAGTGGATTTGGAGGCTGAGGAGGCCACCTACCTGCCTCTACTCAGCGGGGGGTGGAAGTCTTCACAAGCAGAGCGAAGGAGGAGGGAAAAAATGCTCAACAGCAGTATGGGAATGGCAAGGTCAGAAATGATGCATTTTGTTAGACTGATAAACAAAGTGATACACTATGACTGCTGCAGACATATTGCTTGTAATGAAGCAGAGTTTTTAGTATGGAAGAGAGTTGAAATGGGCTAATTTGTGGGCTGATGATGAAAAGGTGACGCCAATAAAACCCTTCAATTTACCCAAAGGATGCCGACTTCCATTTGCGACAGGGGTAACTTCTTCTACATGGAGGGGCAATAAGGTTTAGAGGGCTCTCTACAGGCAACGAAACATGCCGCCTGTAACATAAAAAGAAGAGAGGGACATTGAAGCAGTGCACATTTCATATGACGGCATTTGATGAAAACTGCAGAAAACCTGAAGATAAAATAAAAGATTCACATTTTTCAAACAAATTCAGGCACAGAGGGGATGACAATGGTGCATGTTTGTGTTGCAGCATGAGACTGCATTGTATTTCTCTAGGAGGCGAAGCCCCATCAGCACGCTAACTCCCACTGAGCTGAACGTGGCGTTCGGCAGAAAGAGAGATTACTTCCGTCCACTGCCCCTGGCATTTTAATGCCTTGGAATCAGGGCCGGGAACTTTCATATATGCATTATCACAAGGGGGCTGAATCAGCACAGACAGCTCAGTGCCAGGTAGGGAGCGGAGGAGAGGATGGTGGAGGAGGAGAAGAGGGAGAGCGGAAACGAGACATGATCAAATGCGCGGGGCCCGACTTGACTGTGAGAAGACGCCGCAGCTTTGGAGAACAGATATGGAGAGGAGGGAAGCACCATATGAGACAAGAGGAGGCGGATTACAGCTTTAGTTCTACAAACACTTTTCAGAGGGAGAGCGGCTCTGGCGGCAGAAATAATCTCATTGGTTGTGGCGCACTTCAAAAGGTGGAGCCAAACAACCATTTTCTGGCTGAAGCTCATTTTATACTTCAGTGTAAATAGCATCTCTGCATGTAGACGAAGCATAAATGTGGTAGTGAAGGGTCTCCGTGAAGGCGCCGTGTACCTGCCCAAGAATCTCAACTTAATTTTAAGTTTATGTGAGCTTGTGCATTTTGATTGGTCGATCCTGGAGGGGATGCCTGTGTATGGGAATTCAACAACATGCACATCAACATATAAGTATAGAGGCTTCAATGTAAGTACTCCCATATTCTTTATGTTCATGCCTTTCATTACATTTTGTTGGACTATAAAATGCACTGAAGTGTAAAATGTGCTTATGAAACATGAGACTGAAGCCCATTGACAAAGGAAAAGGATAAGACAGAAGATAGCTAATATTATGAGGCCTAGCATTCACTACTGACTGAAAAAAACTCAGTCTAGCTATTTCAAGTTAAGAGAGCTCGTTAGTTTAGATGACCAACATAAATGCCATGAATGGATGAAAAAGTGGCTAATTTTGTTTATATTTTGGCAACAGTACTTTCTATGACATTCAAGTGCACCAGTTAGCTAACATGCACTCTGAAGAAGAGAAAGGATACTAGATGCAACCGCCGGGTGTGCACATCGCAGGTGTTTAGGTGTGCATTTTGGATCTGTACCTGATTTGGACCAGCCAAACCAACCTAGCATGCATGGTCCAAATTGGGTGAGGAGCAAAATTGGGTGCTACAGTGGGTACGCATGCCAAGAAGATGCACTTAGTTTTCCCCCCCAAAAATGTTGTTTAGCTCCAGCCACTGAGGCTAAACTCAACAAATCCGAACTTTTCTGCCTCCAGAGCAGCCCCGCCTCCAAGGAGGATGTGCAACATGCAAGTTAATAGGCGAACCGTGCACAGTAATGGCTGTGAGGTGCTTTGTGATGATGTAATGATTACGATGAAAAACTCAGTGAACTCGGTTTCTGACAAATGCTACACAAATAAAGTTTACGAGCAGAGAGCAAAGTCCTGATGAATCCCACAGGACAGTGAGAGCACAGACCGGGGAAAAGGTAAGAGCAGGACGTGCCAGCAAGGGTGAACGGCGCACCGGACATAAATAAACTGCCTATACATTTCCTCTTGGTGCCTAATTGCAGCAGCGGGCTGAGTAATGGAAGAAGCAGCCTCTTGTCATTGAACTATTCCCCAGCGAGGACTGATGCTGACTGGCGCGCGAGATAATGCGCTGTCTCTGGAGTACCTTGGAACACTTTCTGCTGCTGCCTGGAGCGGCTGGCTGACAGCGCCGAGGCCGGTCCTACCTCCCCGACACATCACACCCTCTGATGTAACCAAGCGCGTGCCAGGGATAGTTACACTAGAATCCTTGACAGAAATAAATGGGCAAATAAAAATCTTGCAAAGCAGCTTCAGACGAGATGTGAAGGAAAAAGAGAGTCCTTGCAGAGACGCTTTTTCAGTGAACTTAT
The DNA here is from genome assembly GCA_900302535.1 of Neoniphon sammara. Lineage (NCBI taxonomy): Eukaryota > Metazoa > Chordata > Actinopteri > Holocentriformes > Holocentridae > Neoniphon > Neoniphon sammara. The sequence goes on along the minus strand of OMKZ01033305.1, from coordinate 14,001 downwards.
GTTTTGTTTTGTTTTTTTCTTTTCCAGCAGCTACAATACTGTCTGGGTCTGATAGGAACGCAAGCATCATAACAAATAATCACAGAGAGACTCGAACATTTTCTACAATTATCAGGACTCTGCAAGGAGCAATGCTACCGCGGAGCTGAAGACCAGATGTTCACATCTATCTAGGACTTTACTGTTTGTCACCTGGGGATTAAGGAGCACTTAACGCAGTCTGGATGAACTCATAAAACGTCAAGGTGGACAGCTGCGGGAGCATTAACTTCAAGAGGGTTGGTAAAGCCGGATATAAAAACGAGCTTTAAAAGAGATCATTCTGATTAGCTGGAGATAAGAACACGACAAGACTGCATACGAGGAATAAAAACTACAGTTTAGCCTTGATTAGGGGGTGATGTTTTCGGAGGGGAAAACTGTGTAAGCTCTGTTTCAAAGGCCCCAGTAATTTTAACTTTATGTTGATTTATGAGCGCACAGGGGAATGCAAGGTTTTCGTTTTCTTCTGCTCGACTGCTTATTTAAAATGGTATATAAATCATGACAGTGAAATTATTTTGGAAATTGTGCGTGTTGTATGCATGAAAGAACAGCTCTTCGGTGTATTATTGTATAACATTATGATCTACAATATTTTTCTATATTTTAATTTATTTTATTTATGATGTCAACTGATATAACACAACTAATGATTCAGCCTATAATCAACTCATTAATGTTTTTTTTTCCTTCTTCTTTGGTATATTGTAGTTGTCCTGGGACATAAATATTTGGCACACAGGAAGTGATCATTTTCATAAGCAACTGTGATTTTTTTTTCTTCCCTGGTATAAACTGAAGGAGGAAAACCCAAAAACAAAAGTGACAGTACTGTGTGATCTCTAGGAAGTTCAATGCAAAAACACCAATGACCACCAAAGATCGAATCAAAAATAAAACAAAACACCACAGCATAGGCCGCTCAGCACCTACGATGTTACTACTGTGGCTTTGTGATTAAACTTGCACGTTACTTAACATGAATATAAAAAAACATACAAACTCTACATGTATCCCTTTAAAAGAAAATATCAACAGTGCACCTATACACATTAGTGACCAATATAGAACTGAATTCTCACCAAAGCTGCTTTGTAGAAAGGTTAGAAGGTCCAACTAATCATATACCTCGTTAACTCTGCCAATTAAGTTGGAAGGAGGTCACGTCGTCACACACGGGCCCATCGGTTTGTTAGTAAGATGTCTAAAAGAGCTAAAACAGAGTTGAATGAAACTTGGTGGATGAACAGCAAGAATGAGTTGATTTAGGATTCCTGTCATTATATCATTGTTGTTTTGAAGCCATAACCATTATGCTGCGTTGAAATGCCAGTAGGAAGGTCCCACATCTGGGACTTCATAGTTGGCTGCTAAACAGCACTGAATTCATTTGCTATTTTCTGAGAAAATCAAACCTGGAAGACAATAAACAAACATTAGGGAGTTTGCAGCTTTACAAGTTAGAGAATTGTTCTGCGTTGGCAGAGGGCTGCGCATCGAGTGCCTACTGGTTTGTTGAGTCACTGGCATCAATCAACAGCTCTATCCACCCCCACAAATATATTACAGTGATTTTGTGCTACAGGGCAGGAAAAACATTACTTAATGTGCATGTAAAACAGTATATAATTTATGAGAGTGAAATTATAGTGGAGGTTTGCTTGTTTGACTGTTGCATAATGAATATCTCCGCTGTGTCCCATTGCACCTTAACTGTGAAGCCATGGGTTGCTGATTTAGATTTGCACATCACATCACTGATCACGCATTAAAAAAACATACAAACTCTGTATGCATCATTTTAAAAGCAGATATACCAACAGCCTGGCTATAACAAAACCCACTCCACCTCTGAGAAAAAGTTAGTAGAGTCAACTAACCACATTTTACAGCTTATTTCCTTACATTTATGCATGGAATGTCTCACTGTTAGAGTTTGAATTGAAGTTAAAATGTTAAATTAAACATTTCAGGAAGCAGCTTTTGAAAGACGGTAAACAGCTCTCCGGTTGAATTAATACAGCCGCACTGCGCTTGGGTTAATGACAACAGGGCTTTACACGCCTTCTGAGGCTTCTGTACACCTCCAGGAAGAATAAACTTGGCACCAGTTGAAAGTTAAACTTCTCGTTCAGCTTTGCTCCATCTCTGTGGGATGAAGAGAGAGGCCAAAGTTGCCCTCTACAGCTGATACACCAACACCAGTTTCCTCCTCGTTCCCTGTTTGTCATTCCTTTAGACCTTAAAACAGGTTTATTACTTGACTTGTAGTTTAGCCATACATCAACCATCCATGTGTGTGGTACATGGGAATGAGGTGGAGTGTCATTTCTTTCTCCTCAAATGAACTCGGTGGCGGTGGCGTGCACCACAACAGTTAAAACTTAATCAACTGCTGAAAAACCCCGGGTGAATAGCACATTTCCCAAATTAAGGCACATTGCTGCAATCAATCATTTTTTGCATAAGCAGACCTGAAGTAATCAGAGTCCGCCAAGTGACAAATTGACAGGCGGTGAGGTGCTGGAGGTGGCCAAGTTCAGCGTCAACTCAAACAAGCACGAAGTTTGCATAGCACGAAGCTTATGGCACAGAAATAACGTATTTGCTTATTTTAAATATTTGCCTTGGTTTCATCAGTGGCGCAGGCTGTCACATCAGCATCTATTCAGTGTCTAAATGTTTGCTGGGTGATAATGTGTTTTCCCTAAATTATTCTGTAATTCAAACTGACTAGTAGATAGAGTCAAATCATGCTAAAAAAATCGATAATTGCAAGTAACTGTCTTGTAAAATTGAAATATCGAACAACTGCAACATGATGCGGCAAGTGTGATGGGAAGACCATATTTAACAGGCAAATCTAACCGCAGTGGGCCTTAGGGATAAATGTTCCTCAAGGACAAATGGGTTGTGCTCTTTTATGACCTGGAGCTGCCAGTAATAATCTCTCAAACCATGGGGGTTAAGTCCTATGGAGATTTCCCACTGCCTCCCATATAAGCTTCCTGTTATCACTGGAGTGCAGGTTCTCTACTTACATAATGGCAATCTCTAAACACCCTTGCTCCCAAACTTCAAAACTGTTAAAAGGCTGCCAAAGTGGTTTCAAGGACTAATTGAGCTTAATATTGGCGCCATGTGCTGGAGAACACGCTACACAGAGTCAGTACACACACACACACACACACACTCTGCATTCGTTCTTGAGGAACTGCCAATGTCAGCAGTCTGTAAAAAAAAAATCTCCACGTCCACCAATAATGATTACACTAAAAAAAAAAGAAAAAAATCATCAATAAGAGATTCAGCTATCTCAAAAAATTCACTGTCAGACTGGGAATGATTCAATTCAATGAAGTGCAATTTCAGGAATTTGAAGATTTACATGATCATCTGCAAGATGCTGGTTTGTTGTTTTGTTTGTTTGTTTGTTTGTTTTTGCTGTTAGTGGTAGTGGTTTGTTTGTTTGTTTTTTGCAGCATCGTCGGTACCAAAAACACTCACTGGTATTTCTGCACTGCACTTCCCAGAGATCACCTGTCAATCATGCAGTGTGGGCGGGGCTGTGACCGTTCATGTTGATGAAGTTTGAGTTTCTGTAGTTGGCACTGCTCTTTTCTTTGTTTGCTCAGCCATGATGGCTATCGCTGCTCATGCTAACTACCCAGTTCTTCTTCTTCTGCGTCTTCTTCTTCTGCTTATTCAAAACAAACCAGAAATGTAAAATGCATCACTTCCTGTGATGGCAGAGGATTTTTCCTCATAGGAAACACCAGAAGTCCAGAACAGGAAATGTAAAAGTGATCATAAGCTGAATCACCAACTTACACCAATCAGTGACAGAGAGAAGCAAAAGGGACATAAAACCTTCACAGATTATTACTTACATCATAATCCAATCTGATTTGTTTGCAAAATGCTTGTTTGTGATATCAGAGAACAAATACTCTGCTGTGTCAATACCTGTTGCTGTAACATATGTTATCAGGCGGTAACACAAGGGTGTGTTGTTGCAGCCTGGAAGCACGCATGTTAAAAATAACAACACCACCGCAGGCTCTCAAATGTGCCTGGCTCAGTGGCAGTGAAAATGAAAATGCGTCTCGCCCAAAACTTTGACAGTGAGTGATTCACTTTCAGGGCCATTTATCAGTCCAGCCACACTCACTGTGCACAAAAAAAACAAACAAACAAAAAAAAAACAATCATCTGACTTGGCTCTCCGGGGGGAGGGGGCCAGGTTTCAGCGGGGAGGAGGACACAATACTGTACGCTCTCTCTCTTAATCAGCATAGTACAACAAGGTCAGTTTATCTGGCAACACGGTCCCGCACTCGCACAGCACAGCCACCATCCATCAGGGCATCTGTGCAAACCAAAGCCGCTTCCAGACGAGAGAGAGATAAACAAAAACAGAGCGGACTGTTCTGTTCGTTTGGGCCTCGGTACAACACACAGCGCTAAGCTCGAGATTGTGGGTAAACTTCTTTCTATTGCACACAAATCTCCCGGCCCTCCTCTTCACTTCCTACTGATGGATGAGGAGCGTGCACGTCCGTCAGAGTTACATAATACAATGCCTGCTGTGCGCAGTGCTTTTCAAATGCAGGTTTAGGCGGTTTTGTTTTTATATAATGGGAAAATCTAAATCTTTCGGTTTTGGTTTGACAGGCTGCATTGTGTCCTGGACTCAGTGGGTAAGATTGCTCATGGTATTACTCATAACATTTACCAAAGACTCATAAAAACAAAACAATTACAACAAAAAAAGGCTGACGTTTGATAGCTTAAGCCATTAATTTCCATGTTAATGCATGAATTACGCGTTGCTTTTCTTTTCCAGGAGGACATTCTTTAATATAACACTCTGACATCTGACAAAAATCAGCAAACCCTCGCTCTTGCACTGAAAACAGCCTGAAACAGCGACATCCTCGTCCTGATGGCTTCATAAAGTTGTCGTGCGCTGATTCTGACAGCGGGCTGAATGATCATTTTCTCAAAAGAGGAAAATTAAACAACAGCACAGAAGTGGCGATCTCTGAGAATTAAATATTGCCCAATGAGATCATGTTGACAGAATCCAATTAACCTTTGCTGCTTCACTATGAGGCCTTTCGAAATCGGCTTTGCTGTGATGCCCACCCCATACACACACACACACACACACGCATGTGGGTGTACCCCTCCCTCCGCTTGTTTTTCATTCTTTCCATCTCATCTCTCCCATCAGCAGCACATCAGTGGAGTCTAGAGGGAAGGTTATTTATAAGCTTCAGTAGTAAATACAAAGACTTAATTATTGATGGCGCCCATTGCCCAGCTCGCACTAAGTAATGAGGCCTGGCTGAAAAATGGCGACTACCTAACGAATAATTATTGCAGTTTATCACGCCTTCGAGTGGCGAGTTGTGGGATGTGCATCGCGGGCCTGCCTGGTTGTCAGGACCGGGCGGGAGGAGCGAAACGGGCTTTGTCTTCAACTGGGCCATATCATCGCGCTGTGCACTGCCACCGCCACCACAGGCTTTGTTCTAAAAGGCTGAATGAACCACTTCACAGTGTGTTCATGGCCTACATCTCCTTATCCCCCAGGAGCAGATCAAGGAATGGAAAAACAAACACAAACACAGGCCTTGGTAACACATCGGCATATCAGGAATGTGAGCCCGTCCGGCTCTTTAATTCCTGCAGGACAGGCCTACATACTGGAGGGGCCCGCTGAACAAAACAGTAAGCCGCTAAGCTTTAAATGTTAATTCATCTGCTCTCTCTATCTAAGCGCTTTTTGGGTCAAAAAGCACTGCATCTTTTGTTTCTGTCGGATGTTGCACAACACAACAGCTAGCGGTGGAACTCACTCCACGGCCCCAAATAAAAACCATGTGAGCTGTCGAATGTCCCAACATAATCACCATTACATAATAAACGTAACCAGTTGTGCTGATGAACTCTTTAATTAATCTAATTCACGCATTAATTAGCAAATGATTCTGTGTCAACATGGGTGCACATGGGTGCTATTAACATGAATTCTATATCTAACAGCATTGGGGAGGTACAGCAGTCTCAAGAAAATAACTTTTCCTCTTTTCTATGCAAATTTATGCAGCGAGGTTCTCCAAAATCTAATCAGATTCTCGGCTCTATAGGGGAAACCAGTGGTGTGAGGATGAAGTTTCTATCAGTGTAGTGAGTTATTGTGTTCAGACAGACAGACAGACACACGGACGCCATCATAACAACACAATGTCCCACATACCATGGTGGAGAGACATAATAAAATCCATGATTCAAACTGAAAGGAAGCGGAGCATGATAAAGTGCACCTTGACTCTGGGTTATCCTCTGATGGCCCTGAGAAATTTCCTTATGCGGGTCTCTTGGTGCATAACATGTGAAGGCATACAGCCAGTGGCCACTGCAAACCACTTAACCTTGACATGTCCCTTTTCCCAGAACGCAACGTCAGCACACGAAGCAATAGATTTATTCCAGTGGAGCGACGTTACAGCTGTATGGATTAAAAAAAGAAAAAAAAAAAAAACACTGTGACTGTAACACATCCATCCAGCGTGAGGTGATGCGTGCCTGGCTCGGCTCTCCTCACCCCTGAGACGGGGTGACAGCGAGCAGCCAAAAGAGGAAGGAGAGGTTAAGGGTAAAGGCACTGACAGGCCCGCTCGCCCGCTGGATGAGACGCTGCAGACACCAAAGGGTCCTGCGGGACGCTGCTGGAGGGGAACACGACACGCGCGCGTTCATGGAAGAAAACACTGACACACACCACTGATATGTGAACAGACAAACACTCAGACACATGGGATTTCTGCCCTTGAGTAAGGTTAGAGTAATAGACGGCTTTAATTATCAGCACTGGCCAACTGATGCTCTCTGATGATGGAGGTTCCTCCCTGATCACATATACAGCCTTCTTCTTCTTCTTCTTCTTCTTCTTCTTTATTTAAAGGCCTAAAGCATCCCAGAATTTCCCCTACTATGAGGAGTAGGGGAAATTAACTTAAAAAGCTGCGACCCCTAAAAGAATTTCATTAGTCTGGGTTTCAATAAAGTTTTGGTGTCCCCCGATGGACTAAATACTATTTCAAAGGCTTTTCCACCTTGACAGGAACACAATTTAAACATGCTGAGTATCAGCAATAAATACTGGCACAAAATATCAACTATTGGAGGCTTTATTTTAAAAGCGCTGTATCTCGCCTTCAAAAACCGAACTCTACCCTTCAGCAGGTTTTACAAGGATTTACACACAGCCCGCGCACCTCCTCTCTCAGGACATACGAGTCAAAGATAGAGGACAAGAGTTAAAAGGCACAAGCGCAAAAGAATAAAAAAAATTAGCTTTGTCACACAATCCGGGCAGCTCGAATTTCATGGATGTTAAAGTCTGTTGTGAAGAAAAGGAAAACGCTTTACGGACAGCGTGCTAAAGCAGTTCGACAGCAGCATGTTAAAGCAGAATCGCCGGCGTATCGTATTGGTATTACAGAGAACTTTTAGATAACCTTGAACGCCGCTCTTAAACTTCAGCATCTAAAAGCATCGAAGGTTTCGGAATATAAAACCATTTCACTGCGGGTCGTGTTCACATCCATTATTAGTGTGCATCACTGCTTTACCTTCTCAACAAAGCCAGCAAACAAAATTAGAATTTCTTACTTGAGGCCCTCATTAAATTGCCATGAAAAGGCAGCAGGAGTTTTAGAGAGAGCCTTACTGTATGTGAGCCAGAGCCAGAGCAAAATAAAGGAATAAGGAGCTGCCTAATTTACATGAATTACAGAAATGATGTAAAACAATTTGTCTTGTTGAGTAATGTCACAACAAAAGCCTATATAGGCCAGAGGCTTCTCATGTAAAGGAAAACTCTAGCTCCACTGCAGCATTGCAAAAAGTGAATACTAGCATTTTACTGAAGCAGAAGTACGGCTGCTTCATTTCAAAGGGGAATTAGGTGATCTATAACTTTTATCAACTTCTGTCAGAAACCAGAAACCAGGAATTGTGACATCGACAGGTCTCAACAGCTCACCGCGGCCTGTTTTTGACATGAAAAATAAAGTCACACTCTCACAATAGAGATTAGTAAGCTGGCTAGGGCAGTGATCCAACAGAAGCAACACTGAGGAAATGCATCACCAGTGGGAGTGAACTGTATGATTAACACTGGGTGGAGAAATTTGGCTGGAAAGTGAATCTGAGAGCCAGAAATTGTTGAGTCAGTGAATACTGATCAACAAGCTTATCAATCCCCTGCAGGCTCAGTATGTTATGGTCATTTTGTGCACCGGGACAGTAAAAATATTAACGGACTGCACCTTTAATTGTCTTCTAATCAGGTTGGATTTCCTTTAGTATTCTGGCATGAACAGTTTGCAAATAATGGATGGACTGTCATCAACCCAAGGATAGGAATTGTTCTTTTTTAGGTCATATCCGCAAAATATCAGCTGCTCTCTATATCCTAACCTCTCTTATGGCAAAAAACACAAAGCTAGTTTTACTTGACTTTACCAGCTGCGAAATTGTAGAATAAAATTTAACTTCTCATTCAACTATCGCTCCTCAATTCATAGCTGATCATTTGGTAACAGGGTCAACACACAAGGTGGTAAATATTTGGCTGTGTTGTATAAATTTGTGTACTGTCCAAGCCACGTTGGCAGGTCACCTACAGTTACATCATTTGGAGGTGCCACTCTGTACTAAAACCTAATTGACTGGTAAGATAATGAGAGCAGCAGGTGGATTTTGTACCAACTTCTACGGCTAGTGGACAAAAAAGTCATTTTCCTGTGAGCAGAACGACTGCTAAAGCACCATAATGACTTTCAAACATGTGTCTCTTTTCTCCTTTACGGTGCGATCAGTATGCTGCCCGGCAATTTTCATCGAAACACCGAGCGCTTCCCTCTCTCCGCGCTACCACAGAAATAGTGTTGTCTGGACGCTCTGAAGAAAGACGCAGCTGACACAAACTGAGTCTCGGCGTCTCGCACAGAAGGGGTCAGCGATGGAGACATCTGAAGTGGAATAGTAAATCAAACAGTCATCTCTCTGGAGCCGTGGGTGATTACCATAAGCTGTCTCCCCCTCCCCTTATCCGCTCCCCACAGCGTCCGCTGGTAAAGACGGGCTGCTGCTTTGAATGGAGGTAATTCCATTTGTACAGCACTATGAAGTTCTGTCTGTTATTGCGCCACGCCGTTACACAGATTCAATATCCCTGCAAAGCATAAGCTCACGAGAGTTTATCCTTGACCCGATAAGAGAGCGAGAGAGAGAGAGAGAGAGAGAGAGAGAGGCTTTGCTCTGTCAACAATTCAAATCTTGTAATTCTTTCCCATTTTGTAGGCTGATGAAATCGTCTTTCACAGCGCCTACGATTATGCTTTCTGCCACAAGGCCCAAAACGTCTCCACAGTGTGAGTGTAATATCAAGACAGAGACAGACCTTTGCAGGGAGGCGACCTGACGGCAGAAAACCTCACCCAGTTTAATTCTGACATCGATAAAATGGTTGTCTAAAAAAAAAAAAAAGTTTCTACATTTTCTAATAACATGCATCGTTTTTTACTTAAAGCGTGATGATAACCCCGGTTTCAGTCGCTCTCTGCCTGCCACACTAGCTTGAAAAATACAACGCAGTGGGTGTGGAGAGCAGCGGTAAAAAGGGAGGGGAGGGAGGAGCAGCTTTCAAATTAATCTGATTATGTGGAGTCAAACTAAAGTTAGAGTCTAGTGACACTACATCTAGTGAGGCTGACCTACTCTTGATTTTCATCACCACAAAAAAGACAATTGTCAATTTACTGCCTAAAACAAGTGCATTCATATGAGGAAGTAATGCCAGGTATTATAGTATAGATAGATATCAGTTTACAAAAAACATGTTTTAATGTTTCTGTCCATTTTCATTATGCCCAACAATAATTTTGACTATTTTTGACTTCAGAGGTGGTTCATATTGTTCTTTATTTGTTGAGGTGGATTCTGATGGAAAAGTAAGACTTTAAATAGGATAAACACTTCATCCTTCTTCACACAGCATCCACCCATTTTAGGAACCGAACGACTGGCAAAGGGGATCAAAAAATCCATCTCGTTTTTGTCAAACCCAGAACAGAATACAAACAATTAACCAGTTTTCCCAGCAGCCGTCATGCCTCTACTGCTGTTACAATGCTATCAAAATGAAGTAGTAATTAAATAAATGATAAACATTATGTCACCTTGTTTTTCCTTTAATGAAGATTACTTGGCTGCTCTAGGATTCAATAAATGTCTTCTGAAGACCAATTCTGATACAGTATTTTAGGACTGAAGCTGCAATTATACAGTTTTGTGCACATATTCAATGTCTCTAAATTTGATCATTCATGGCAAAATAATTACAAATAATACAAATATTAACTGTTTCCCCCAGGATTTTATTCTAGCCCAAATGCCTCTGAAACAGTGCTGCACAAATGTTCTTTAATGAAACCAAGAATATTAAAATATTGATGCATACCTGCACTGACACTAATCAAAATGTCACATTCGAATTGCACTGCACCATATCTGCTCATAAGTAAGATGATTATTTTCCCAGTATGTGGGCAAACTGATACAACTGGTCTAACCCTCGCTTTTTATTCATCAAGGTCATTTTTATTTATCAGGCTCACCGCTATCTGCCATCTGACCTGAGGCCACATATTGCCGCTGCCCCGTCCAGCTGGATCATCTATTACTGTGATAAAAGCGCCTTGTGATTGACTTGGAGAGAACGAGGAGTCCCACACAGTCTAAGTTGAGTGTCTTGGAGGGACGGGGCCTCCATTCATCTCCTCCCCTGATGTCTCACTTTGTCTCGGGCCCATCACAGCCTCCCCGTGACACGAGGCGGTCAGGGCCACTTGGCGACAACACCACCACCAGTCAGTCGGCTAATAGGTTTCTGCTGGGTCGCTCCTCCACCACCAAAAAGGCCAGCAGGTCGAATGACTCTGGTGTTGAAGAGGAATATTTTCACATCTGCATGAGGATTTTTTAGCATTTTGGGGCGGTGAAAAATGCACAGACAGAGGAGATTCTGATCTCAATGCGCATACTGATTAGAAAGTTTTACTTTTAACTTGAGGATGCACCTCCACGGCCTCCTTTCCGCTCGGAAACGATTGCAATCTGATCACCATATGGGCAATCAGATTGTAATCGTAAGGAGCAAAGCTACGTCGAATCCAGGTCAAACCGAGATGCTTTTAACCGAGACGCTTTTAAGATCTGATCATCCAAACGGACCTCATTAACAACAAAGTGTACATGTCTTCAAACTGGGAACAAAAACTACGTAGATAAACTTTGTGGTGTGGATCAAACCAGGAGGGCAGCACACACACACACACACACACACACACATCAAACAGGCAACAGGCTGCTCAGATAGTAACATATCCAAAAACAGATTTGTACTACGAGGTGTTTACTGTCAATCTTGGAACTGACAAGGTTGTGACAATATGCATTTTGACATGGTAAAGAGGAACCGGACTTCAATGTATGAAACCACAGGCGAATTTTAATACCAGGTGTAAATATAGTCAGATCTAGACATCATCGGGATACAAGACGCATGTTAATGCCGGGTGTAAAGGGCACCAGCGTAACACTGATTTACATTTCTCCCCACAAGCCTACCTGTGCTCTCCGTTCGGGAAGCAGGAGTCCTTGTCATTTCATACATTTGACAGAAAACAAGGAGGGGAGAAGGGAGAAAAAGCTTCCTGCTCTTGTCAGGGAAGCAGATGTTGCCTCGACATTGAAGTCCAGGCTCAAACCCTATTCATTCAGCAGAGACTACAACCTACTTGAGCTCACAGCTGCAGCTCTCTCTCTCTCTCTCTTATTTCTCTTATGGCCTGCCCTACTATTGCCCAGCACTGTCACTACTTTGGGTCTCAGTACTCCCACGCACAAACATATCTACACACACGCTTTGACCCTGTTTCTTCAAGTAAGCAATGTGCATGCCTGTCTCTTTGTTTCTATCCAACCTTATCTTAACACTGGGTCATGTCTATTAAAGAAATCCTTGCCGTATGTCACAACTTTAAGGAGTTTAATGGCTTTCCACAGAGCACTGAAATTTACCCTCAGGTTGTAAAATGCATGGTGTATTTAAGGACATATGTACCTATGACAGTGCAAAAATCGGTGTATTTTAGCTGCGATACAACACGCCACTACCTGGCTGACAGTCCTGGAGGAAAAATCTATCTAGGACAGCTTGAGACGAACTTAAGACGCGAGAAGGAGACACTACAGAGAGCACAGTAAGCTCCGCTGCATTTCCTGCCGCTTTCCTGGAGGCAAACAATAATTTCATCTGGGTGGGTCGGTCTTGACAGGTGATGGTGGCAAGGCAGCTAAACTCCAGATGGGATCCAGGGAAGCTGATGAGGTTTTGTTAGATGAGACGTGACTGAGAGTGGCGTGGAGAAATGCATAGTGAAAAGGAGGAGGGGGGGTGCTGTGTTTACAGTTAGAGCAATGACAAAGGAAGGGGGGGGGGTAGGTAGGTTGCACATACCTGACACCTCTTAAGCCTTCACTTTCAGATCTGTGAATGACAGACAAAGACAGTTCGATCAGGAGAAATAGAGATTCTGAAATAAAAACAAAATATTGAAAAATTAAAAAAACATTCATTTTCATCCTAGCCTGCACACCAAGTACATGTTTTGACTCAATGAGAGAAATCTTAGTCCGAGTAAATCAACATCCAAAAGCTAAAATCATGATGCTGCACTTCCGAGCCGGTCAAAGAGAGACATGAAACTGCATCGACAGCATGAAATTATATTTTGCTAAATAACTGTCTCATACATAACTGAAGGCAGTTCAGTGCAAAGCTAAGCTGCCAATTAGACTAGCGAAACTGCCTCCTTTGCTTTTCCATACCAGCAAGTCCAGGACAGTTAAATCCCAAAGGCCAGCAGTCAGAAAAGCCAACCATCAGATGCAGAACATAGAAATCCTGCACGCCTTCTCGCTGATGGGAAGCTCCAGCATCCATAGCATTACTTTGTAACTCTGGGCAACTCTCATATACAAGCAGCCTAAATTATGCACAAGGTTTGCTTAAGCAGTACCTTGGAATTGTCAGAATATTCTTCACTTTGCTGCAGGGCTGTTTTAACCTACATCAAACCAAAGCTATGTGTGCAACCCATTTCCCTCAGCTCAACTTCTTTTTTTTTTTCCTTTTTGTAATCGTAATCTATTTGAAACATTATGTGTATGTTTTATGAACAGGAGTTGGCAGATGCATTGCTATGCATTTTTTATTTTGAAGCTGTTGTGCTTAAAACTGACATTAAAACCATCGCTCAAAACACACAGGAAATTACAAGCTGGATTACACAAAATGACCTATTTGGTTCTTTAACCTTGGGCAGATGTGCGGTCAGGCGTGTGTATAATGACAGATGCCAGCATGACTGTGGCTCACCGCGGCTTCAAAAGAATGTCATGTCAAAGCAGTCGCATAACTGGACAGATCCTTTCAAATCACTTGGAAAAACAGAGGCGGAAAATTCCAGCCTTAGCGGGGCACTGCGGAGGGCAAATCGTCCACGGTGTCCACATCAACTTCACTTAGAAAAGTGAAATGGACTCTTTTCAATTTAGTTGGCGCAGGCCTGACTGAGAGAGTGTAACCAGCCGACCTTAATAGAATTGACGGACTCCTTCATACTGCTCAGGTTGTCTTTCATAACCTGCCACATCCAGCTAATAGCCCTCTTGTCTGTCCTCGCTCTCCCCCTCAGTAGTAAGGTGTCAGCTTTTTGGCACCCGGTGCTCAATACTCAACTAATGAGACCAATCTATGAGCTGTATTAAAATGCCACTCTGTAGAAGTGAGCGAAACAAACCCCAGCAGAGGCAGCA
>OMKZ01033304.1:83981-94420 GCA_900302535.1 Neoniphon sammara | reverse complement strand
GGGGGGGGCAGCCCTAGAAACTAGAAGCAGCCGTCAGTTAACAAGAAGTGCTCTGTGGAGCAGGCCGACTTTCCAGCCAACCAAATCTAAGTGGGCCTTTTGTCGCTTACTTAAAATAGGCACCCAGTAACTGGGAGGAGGCACACAGACACACGCACACACACTCATATACACACAAACACACACACTCACACACACATTCATAGAAATACATGTACATACCATATACATACAAAAAGCTTACATATAAACTCATTCGCGCTCTCTCTCACTTTGTCTTTCTTTCTGCGTCTCTATCATTATGTAGATGAGTATAATGAAGTAATTTTGGCAAAAGAGAAACAGCAAAAAAAAAAAAAAAATTGTTTCAGGATCTGGGTCTTGCTGCCTGCCATTCCCTCCATCCATCCATCCATGCATCTGACTCTCCAGCCGGCCTGCAGGCCCCTTTGCCCAAGTGCTCCTGCAGGTGCAAATTACTGACAGCTGAGAATGGCCCATGCATGGGAACATTATAAATAGCCCTAACAGGTAATAAAATGTTTAAACAGTCACAGCCAGGCCTCTGGACCAGCCAAAGACAGCGCTTTTAACTAGCACTGTAAAAGCACAACTATGCCACGCAATGCTCTGCACTCACACACCACCAGACCAGCAACATCTACGGAGACTACCACTCCACCAGCCATGAAATTAGGCTTTGTGTGAACCTACGTGTTTGAAATATTGTGAGCTAATGACGTCATCTATGAAGAAACCTGACCTGACAGGAAAACCAATATTCAAACAAGATTTCAACATTCACCCGCTTTCTGTCTGGGTGCAGACTCAGATCTAAAATGGAATTCACCTGCAATCCCATACATAACTTTCTGTTTTATGATCAGCGTTGTGAGCTAAATTCAAATGGGATGCAGGCACAAAGAAACATCACTGTTTCAAACATTTCTTTTAGAGATAATTCTATATGAAATGCCCTTCAGGCATTTTTTTGAATTTCACTATTTGCATAACTGTAAAAACAGAACCTTATACCGCCCTGTGCCAGGATGATTTGCAAGTTCAAAAGCAGATGCTAATCTTCCATGAGGTTAAAACTAACTCTGAAAGGCAACAGCACTATATCTGCCACATTACCCCACAATCAAACAGTGGCAAATAAAAAGACATTAATGTATAAATGTATTCCAGGTAAAAAATGACTAACAGTTGCTAACACTGACCGATCAGTGATAAAGGAGGCTTAACTTCCAAACCCCACTGTAGTAATAAATCAACACACACATGCTACAGGGCCAGCTTTAGCCCAACAGTGACAGCAGTTTACCTCCACAATGCAGCCTCTATTGTCAAGGAAACTGCAGTAGCACTAAGTCTCAACACCATCCTCCAAATTAATGGCTCCTGCTGTACAATTGACCTTATACAGCGAATCAGTAATGATGCAGTCTTAGTGCATCAGTAAATCTTACCAAAGCTCTTATATATTCCTCAGACGATTTATTGAACATATCGATGAGTGAACACATACTGATACTAAATGCACCAAAAGCACCACGGTTCTTGGATACTGAAAGCAAAGTCATGCAAAAAAATGAAGTTGTTAGCTACCTGGAGCTGCCTGACTTTCACTCCATTCACTGGTCACCAGAATTTCGATGACCTTGACGTGAGCATCCAGGCTGGGTTCACAACTGTGGGAAAAAAAACACACAAGTCAAATAAAGTCTGTATTTTCAAGCCCAGGTGACCATCCCTGCTGCGCTGGTCTCAAAACTGATGGGAATTCAGGCTCAGCGGCTTTAAAAGCACAGCACAGCTGGCAAGTAGAAAAGTTCCAACCTAAATCCAGTTAAAATGAGTGTGTGCCTGGCAGGCTGTGCTCAGTTGGTTGCAGCGTGCACGTGCGAGTGCCTGCCTGAATGTCAGCGAATGCATGTGTGCTTGTCTGAGCGTCTGTGTGTCTCAGCTGTGCATGATTGAGCATGTAGGCTTCAGCTTGTCTGCTGTCGGTGTATTTCTGACAGGTCAGACCACGTATCAAGGCTCAGTCCCTAGACAGACTCTGCTGCTATGACACCCACCTGGCGGCCTGCTGTCTGAAAAACACAGGACTGAAGATCTCGCCCAGGGATCTGGCAGTGAGCAGGTTCTTGGGGCCGCTGTGGCACACTCTAGCGAAATGCCTTAGCAGACAGTGGAGAGTGAGCCAATACTGGGGAGGCAGGCTGGGCGAGCTGGCAATGTGACGCAGCAGCTGAGCACACTCCTCGGGATTCACCACCTCTGTTGAGATAGATGGCGACAGCAGAAAGGTCAGAGAGAGACAAAAAACACTGATATATTTTATCCAGAAAACAGCAAAACCCTACATTTTTCTTCCTCACTCCAAGTGCAGAATGAGAGGAATCAAAGAGAGGCATAAATTGAAACGATGCTTCTTTAGACAATGAAGAAATGGAAAAAATGCTTCATGTGCAGTTGGTTTTGAAACCACAGTGAGACTGTGTGGTTGACAATGAGTGTAAGGTACACTGGCAGGTGATTGGCTGGCTTGGAGATGCTAGAGATAAACTTTCAGGCTTGTTTTAGTTCCTATTAACCACAGATATCCTGTTTCTGGCCATGTGACAGCGAGACAACTCAAAGCTGCAGAGCAGCCTGTGGTGTGTGAATCTATCTGTGTGTCTGCAGGAGCGCGAAAGCAAGACGGAGACAGACGAAATTAGAAAAAGAGAGAAAGTAAAATGCACTGACGATAAATGCTAACAGTGAAAGAAATAGAGCCTTATCAGAAATTGCAAAGAAGCAAAAATTGAGTACGTCCTCTCTGAAGGCCACAGGGTGGATATTGACACGAGCACTAGGTCTTGGGGGTTTGTGTTCAAAGGTACTGGGTGTTCAATAGCAGGCCAGGGGCAGATTACGTTCGCACTTCTGTTTTGGGCCAATTATTAACTAGACATGGTGTACCTTTGGTCTCAGTTACAGCCCTGTATGCGCCAATATTCAAATATCTAGCACAGCTCTGGAGGGCTTACAGCATGTACATTAACAGCAGCATTTAGAAGACAGGATGTCGATGTTCTAGGCATTTTTTCAGTACACTGAGAAAGAGGAAGTGACCGAGGTTGCTGTGTAGAATATCTCAATAGATGAATGATGACATGTGATATTCAAAATGAGCCGGTAACATAAAATACTCTATTCTTTCATCACACTTAACTGAAAAAGCAAGCCTCATCATCAGTGAATGATTTAGGTCCACCTATATGAAGCATTGTACTCTATAGTTATTCAGACTATCAAGACTTCTGTTTCACCACACCGCATATCCTGAGGCAGTATGAGTGCTTAGGTCATTGCCTCCGGGTTCTACAAAGTACTTACATTTTTTTCACAAATTTTACTGATATATTAATAGGTTAGCTTTGAAGTTTGTCAAACTTCTATAGGCTTACAGACAAGCTTTGCCTGACGGATCCATGTACTGTATTCATTACTAATGGGTACTATATGGGTGTATATGTGCCTGATGCAAATTCCTAGCAGCCCTGGTTGACATGGCAATAAACAGCTGAATTTTAAATCATTGCTGCTGTAGTGAGCTGTCACCTTGGGCAGTGTGGACCATCTGAGCAGAAATGGCAGTGGGGATCACAGGCTGGGGGAGGTCCTGCAGGTATCTACGCAGACCATCGCAGAGGACGGGAAGGTCCATCTGATCCAGGTCTGCTGAGGAGGAATCTGAAGGGCAAAAACACACAGATACATATAAAAAGTTAAAACCCATTTGTGAATGGTGAACAAGTATTTCTAATTACAGAGGTCATATCTTCAGTCTGCAATAATATATTATGTGTGGATGGAAAAACTTTCCAGCACAAGGGTCACACCATGCAAACTATGTGGTCTACACGACACGTGGTTCATATCTATTTTTTTCTTTCTTTGTTTTCTTTTTATGTGTACATGCACGTACATAGATAAAACTATATTTGATTACATATCTATCAAAACACACATATATAGAGCTCCTCCTCTGCAAAAATTATTTCAAGTGTTTCTTTCTATCTCTATATTTATCCTCTTCTGTTCTATCTATCTTCATGGTTAAAACAAATAAGACTAGACTGCAGTAAATTTTCTGCTTGCAGATATAAAAAAGAAAAATCACCTGAAGCCAATACAGTATGTCCACTGATATATGATTTTGTTCAAGAAAATAAGCCCCCAGGCAGTGTAATTAGCACTAATGATCAGTCCTAAAGTCTAACCCTACCCTTATTAACAGCCCAAGACCTAAATGTCTTGGACTATGACATGTTCAACGCTGTTTGCTTTAGAATTAAAGGCCTATACTTTTTTCCTCGATTTTCTATCAGCAGGAAAAAAATTCAGAGTGGTTTATTATCCAGTGGAACATATAATGAATGAGGGACTTGCCCTGCAGATAGGTTAGACATATTACTACACTAAAATCACTGGTATCAGAATCAAACAATAAACCCTGTGGAAACATTTCCATGAGTTTATAGTGGACATGTCAAGGCACACAGTCTTCACTCTGTCCACACGCATATAAAAGGCTACTTACCACATTCAAAGCACTGTCTGACCTCGAGCCCACCACCGGCAGTGAATGTCCGATATAATGTAGGGTTATCTAAACCTACAAATGATCACATGACAAAAAGGGAGACATTAAATTTGCTGGAAAGACCAAGGTCAGGTCAGTTCATCTAGCTCTGGGTAACAGGTCATATTAGTACAGTCAAACAAGTTAAAAAAAGACATACCATCTCATCAACACGCAGAATAAAAACACAATGACACGCAATCAGCATCTAATAAATTGCAAAGTGATTGATGAGGTTCAGTCTGTCAAGCTCACCTTTCCTCTCAATAGCTTCCAGCAGCCTGGCCAACATGGGTGGAGCAGTGTCTGGAAGGGCAAACTGCTCTGTCAGGTCCAGCAGACAGAAGCCTGGGAGAAAGATACAGCAGAGTTTAAGCCAAGATGAACTCTAGCAGGGGTCAAACCGCTTCTGTGCTATTTTCTATGAGGTAAATTTTTTATTACTAATGGCGTCAATAGAAAGCAATGATCCTGATGCACACAAAGTAATGAAATAAGCTTAAGATTTTCTACAAAGCTTGAGAATTAAACTTCGCATAGCTAATCACACCTAATCTGTAATGCATTTGTGTTGCTGCAAAAGGCATAAAGAGGTCTATACAAGGCTCTACCGAACACGTTGAGATTAATCAGTTTTGGTTATCTTAGCTTATCAGATGTGGAAATTTCAAGAACAAAATGTTTTCATCAAAAGAGCCTCAAGAAAAACAAAAAAGTCATTTGTTTTAGTTTATACACACATCAACAACCCGTTTTTAGAATGAATTCAGTGCACAATTGCTATCATGACAACATTGTAGGGATGATTACTGGTGCTTTTGTAAAATACTTAGACACAGGAAATGTTTGATGATAGAAGTTAGATAGATAGGCACATAGATAGACAGACAGACAAATAGGACAGTAGCAAAAATTGTGCCTTAAGTACAGTGGCAGTGGTTTTAGCCAAACGGCCACATCAGGACTGGGAAAAAATTAACACTTTGATTCCAGTAAAACCAAAATGTATTGAAGATTTTGTCCCCAATGGTTTTGTAAGGGAATAACTGGGGACATCTTTCTTCGAACCTTGGATACAGGAAGTCTGTATTCGTATATGACTTCAAGTTGGATAGCAACAGGTGGCTTTATGTGTGTGTACACAGTTTAAGTATTTCCATCTCACATCAGTACAGTTGAGATGAGCGTACATCTGTGATTAAACAGCCAGGGGGCTGCAATTCATCTTAACCGAAAGAGTTGATTTACTCAAAACTTCAAAGGAAGCAGATCCAAGACCAAAGGACTGCCTAAAAGACCAAAAAGTAACCATTCACAACAGGCTGATTCAGGATCAGAAGGTGCTGAGCACTGGCATGCATTAGGTTAGCATTAGGTGGACCAAGCAACTAAGCAAATACCCTGTGATATGAGGTAAGCCAGGTCTGAGCTTTTTTTCCCTCTTTTTTCTTTAGAACTTTGCGCCCAGGTGTAGACATGAAAGGATGAAGGGGTTGGCAAGGGTTTTATTTGGATTTGCAAAAGTGTATTTTGAAAAAGCACTTTTCTGAATGGCCTAACTGTTCAAGACTGAGTCTGCAGTTTCAAAATGCCGAGGACCATGAATGAGGCCCTTTTCTGGTTCCGTTATTTTCCTTTTTCTCTCCCCTAAAAATTATTGTGCCTTTAATCTGGCATTAACCAGGCATCTCATGAACCCATCGATGCATACATGCTAGTCATTAGCATGGAAATACCAGCTTCCGCCAAAGAGAGCGCAATCAGGTAAATAATGAAGTGCTTTATCCAACTCTTTGGCCGGTGCAGCACACAGGCTGGTATGTTGCGTGTGAAGCAACTGGATTACTAAAGTCGTTCTCACCACAGAACACGCAAAACTCCATGTAGGACAACTAGTCATCTGGAAGACATTATTGGAACTGAGGGAGAGAAAGAGAGAGGGGTTTTCTCAGAAGCAGTGAACTCTGAGATGGAACACCAAAGTTTCCATAAATAGATATCTAGACACGCACTGCTGCCACTGCACACCTTGGAAGTGTAACCTTTCTCCCAGACAGATATCTAACACGGCTGCTCCTCTACAGCCAGCCTGCTTCTAGGAAACTGAATTCACAACCTGAGGTTAAATTTATACCCACTCAGTGTTAACAGAAGTGATCAATTACAATCTTTCCAAATACGCTAGTTATATTAAACACAAAGACAACTGAGGTACCTCTATAGGAACAATGCCCCATAGTCACCTTTGCTTTTCACTGCTTATTTTTGACAAAATACTCCTATATTTTTAATCTGTAAGCACAAGATAGCATTTTGTGAACATTTAGCAAAAGATACTCGACAATATTGACTATACAGGCTTGAAAGTTAAATTGCTTGAAATTGCTTTGCATTCCTCTAATAGCTTAGAGACATTGCCTCAAACTACAAGACTCTTTAGACTGATCCAAAGACTTGTGTTTATGTACTCTATCAATAGCTGCCCTATGAGTGACACAAGACGCGTTGAGAAAGAGTTGCTTCTGAGTACTGTGAAGCGACATGATAGTTTCAGCTCCAACGGGACAGTGTCAAGTGACAGACAAAATATGGCAGAAATGTTTCAGGCTATCAGTGGTGATTTCCAAGAGGCTTTGGCATGAGATCTGTCAAACCATCAGCATGCTTCTAATGGCAGCACTTCATACACATAGAGAGACAGAGGAAAAGTAACAAAAGTGAGCGAAACAATTTAGAGGCAATCCTAATATCCATTTAGGGTATCATGATAAATGTAGTATAAAACTAGATATCTTTCAGTGTATTGAAGCATTTAGGTATAACTAATTATACTGCAGCTTTCATTACAGTTTCCACAAGAAATGACAGTGCATCTTCTGCAAGCCTCATTAGAGTACCTGAGCACATGAGTAATTCCCAGGCTTATGCAGGAAAACACATTCTCATAAGCATCCATATAGAAAATTACAGAATATACCTAACTGTCAGTATAATCAATGACAGGAAGAACATCAAAGTATTTTTGCGTGTACCGCTTCTGTGTTGCTGCCAAAATAACACTCAATGGCTTACAATTTGCTTGGTCTTGTTTTTAGAACAGCTGAGGCTCTGCACCAATCAGGAGGCTCTGTTCAAATTTTCTTCCGACACTGGAAGTTGGTTGCCTTGGAAACTTGAGTAAGGAGAGTAAGGGAGACAGGGGCCCCTTTAACGTGTCTCCACAAGCCTGCATGTTTGGCAGACATTCTCATGATATCCCAAAAGGCCTCAGCCAGTCAGTAGTCAGTTAGTCAACCACAGGTTGAGGAAGTCGATGCAGCTGCCACTGGAGCTGCTGTGGTGTGGGGGACAATCTCCCCAGTTCAAACGGTCTGTCTGAACTGGCTGAACTGCAGACTGTGGGCAGGACAGGCCTGGGGCACCACGGACACACTAAAGATAGCACACACTTTGGTTAAATTTAGAGGGCCTACTCAAGTAACCAGCATTTTCAGAGGTTATGCCATTTCTTCTTGTCTGAAAAAAGTCTAGCTGAAGCATGCAAGCAAAAACTGATAACTAATGGAAAAAACATACATCACACCACACATGCGATAGCATACTGTCGTGGCAAGACTTCTTAAGTATTGCAAATACAGCATATGCAGTGCAGCATAGGCAAGTATTGCAAATGCACTACATGTAATACAAAATGGTTAGTCTGCTTAATTTATGGAAAAAAATAGTGTAGATAATGAACTAAAAATTAGAGCATTAACTAAGATATTGTGCAACATATAAATATTATTCTTGAGATTTGGACAGGTCTATTGCTTCTACCAAAGAAAGAGAAACTCTTTTTAGCATATTAGCATGCTATGCTGAGCAGGAACAAAAAACATGCTGTGGGCTGAAGGCCAGTGCAAACTATAGCCTTGAACCTTGATAAATAAAACAGTTTGACACAGTATTTGAAAGGCATGCAATGTCTCCTCCTGCCGGGTGAAACATGCATTGCAAAAGCTAAGCAACAACCAATGAGGAGCCTGTTGCTACAGCCTGACAATTAACCCTATAAAGAGCAGAATATGAATGAATCGCACAGCCTTACTCAAATAGATTGTTTTCTGAAGATCAATCAACTGGAAATCAATATCCAGGTAACTGCACCATAGCAATTCATAGAGATTGCTGATTTGAAGACCATTTTTACATTTTTCTGTGTCATTTGTCTTTCATCTCACAACAGATAAAGCCTTTAAAAATGTCAACCTAACCTTTAGCACAGCAAAGGGCTGAGGCATGACTGTAATGTCCAAATAGAGGTCTGCAATAACAATGATAGGGTAATAAATCATACAAATTGCCTGTCTGCTTTGATCCATGACTATAGACTGAGTGATACATATCAAATTTAGTATGAAGACACATGGTATTCAGTATGAGCTAAGGTGTTAAAGGATAATTCCAATTATTTTCAGTCTGTGCCTTATTTAAGTATTATGCAGACTGATTCAGGTAGAAATTTCATTAATTATTTCACTGTAACACAATGTAGTCCCCACACAATGTGGGAACAAGCAAAACTGAACCTAAACAATTGAACCAAAAAGCAACAAAAAACATTTCCGGTACAACACAGTAACATTCACAGTGCCTACATCCATTTTTTCCAATTATCCATGGCCTGAAGCTTGAGTACACTGTGGTTTTAAGTGTTCATTTACACTGAATAAGCTAGTTAGCAGGTAGAAAAAAAAAAAACATTCATGTCAGCCTTCTAACGGTAATTTAAATAGGATATGTCAACATTTTCGGGACCTAACCCTAGGCTCTACAGTCAAGTAACTGATTTAATTTTGATCAGAATAAATTGGCTTAATGGCAAAAACTAGGGCATAAGGCCCAGCTTGAGAGTAAGTGGAATTATCCTTTAACAGGAGCCTATGATCTGTCTTGTTCACACCATTATATAATGCCACACCTCCCCAGCACGAGCCTGTCACAGCACCCAGCTACACTAGCTAGTCCACTTACTCTCTCTCCCTCTCTTAAGACATCACATATTTCAAATGCCTTTTCTTTTTTTTGACTTCATGTTTCTCTTTTTATCTTCTTTCACCAATATTTCACATCTCTCTCTCTCTCTCCCTCTCTCTCTCTCCCTCTTAATCCTGCTAGCAGACATGCTTTGCCTCCAGTAAAGAAGATTTGCCAATTCAGGCTTCAGTTGCTAGAGACGATCAAGTAATGAAACACACATGTGCACGCTCTCACGCACACAGTCCCATAAAACAGTCTTACGGGAATTGTACAAGCCAGTGTTTGGTGGGTGCTTAAAAATCAAATTACAGTGTGGATAGATTTTATTGTGCTCTCAAATTAAGATCTTTTCATTTTCTCCATCACATTTCTGAACAGTATTTTGAAATTCTGAAAGGCTCTGTGCCTGATTGGAGCAGTTACAATCTGAGGGTCCCAGTATTCGGATAATATGAAGAAAAGCAAGCTGAACTGAGGAATAAAACAAATCACACAAAGCCAATGCTAATTACTACTGTAAAATTACAACCCTAGGATAACAATCAAGTGAAAAATAAATTGATTAGTTTAATCTGGTGGGTCAGACACTACAGTAGGAGCACTGATGACCCAACCCAGGTTCAAACAGCAATCATGGGGTTCCCATTCATTGTGCATCCATATATTGTCCTGCTGCATTGTGCCCCAAGTTACTGCAATCAGCACTTAGTACAATACTGATTCATCACAATGCTACAAATCAGTCCACCATGCAGTCTGTGCCCCCCCCCCCAGCAAA
>OMKZ01033304.1:49179-75665 GCA_900302535.1 Neoniphon sammara | reverse complement strand
ACATTGCTTAGATGTGACTAGACTACATTTACAAGTACAACTGTGATGCAAAAGTAGAGTAATAGGCTAACACTGATAAATTTGCAAGCCAGCCATCACAGACTTTCATAATCTATAGACATACAAATAATTGACGTCTTTTAAGTGCACTGGCACTGTAAGTACACATTCTGCTATATTCCAAGTTTATTTGATATTATATTCCATGTTGATTCAGTGGTTTAGGGTTTATCGTTCTGTTTTCTGATTAAAATTATGGATATTACACGCTATTAGTCTTTTTTTTTAAAGAATATTTGTGTTAACATCCATTATTCAAAACAGCTCCTGCTGCAGTAATTTCTCCCAGCTGAAATCGTTGCCACTGGCTACACAAAGCCTGTCATATGAAGCTTGGCATTTACTGATGCCCACTCTTGTAGGCCTACTGGTTAACTGTTTCCAAGAGTTACTACCAAACCAATCAACTTTCATGGTGGTCGACCAAAATATGGTTGCTAACATTAGCATAAACAATGACAGGTAAAAGTTTAACTTATAACTGTCAGTTATATAACTCGGTTAAGTTACTAGCTTACAAAGGTATCTGAGGATTACCGTTGAGTTTAATGTTTGCAAAACTTGGTGTACCGCAAGCTTATTATAGGATAGCCTTTTCATGCATCCATCCCCACCAGCTTTTTTTGAAACAACGCTGTAACGTTACACTATGTCCTGAACACTGTCCTGGAAAACTGAGCGATGACCACAGACTAGTTCAGCTAGTTCGCTAACGTCAGTGAGCTAGGGCTTTATCGGCTAACATTAACACAGTGATTATAACGGCAGTTAAGCTGTAAAAGTCGTCCTTATGCTTTGACTTACATAAATTAACAGTATAATAATCAAAGCCGGAATAGAATAGAATAGAATAGAATAGAAATGTTACTTCATGCACAATACTTTTTTTATTCACCGACCAATAGGGTGAAAAACTGTGCCTGACAGACATCAGGAATAAGTAGATAAATACATAGGTCCTATAGAAACGCTGATCTCTGTTGATGGTAGTAAGTTAGTTAGCTAACATTAGCATGGACAGCGACACATACCGAGGCTGCATGGATTCCAGGCGAATCCACTGAGTCCTCCTTCCCTGCAGACTGGAGTGACTCTTCCACTTCGCCCAACTTCAGAGTTGCGCTGTATTGCCCATAAAATGCAAACCTCAAAATGTCCTTTGTCGGCACAGTTAAAAAACAAACATTTCACTACGGTTTTTATCGGATTTTACGTGTCGTAGTAACTCTTATTCGACCCAGTCTGTCGATATAACGGCACGGTTTTACACGAACAACTGCTCCCACACTGAAAGCCGCAGCCAACAAGGGGCAAGGCAGAGCACAGCCACACACTGGCCCGCGTCATTGTCAATCAAATAGCGTCGAACCATCCCACCAATCATTGTATCGCTAGTAGGTGATAGTCCCACATTCACGTACTGTTACTAGCAGCTTAGACACCAACACTTAGAGGAAAATTACATAACTTCGACATGCAAACCAGTTGGTCACTACGGCTTGTGTGGTTTAACATGACCACACCATTAAATTCTCTTTTCACGGATTGATGGATATCAGCTGGACTATAAGAATTTACCAGACTGTGCAAGATATAAAGCCTTCAAAGGAAACAATGAGAAAGTTGTTAAGGTCTTCTATTTTGGTCTAAACATGCCATAACTTCATAAAACAACTGGTCATAATTCGCCAGCCTGATCAGTTATTATAATGTGGTTAAGGGTAGATTAGGTTCAAGCTATCTAATTGTCCCTATCAGTAAAGAACAAGCAGTCCAGATGAGGGATATTCCTCATGTTTTTGTTTTCTAACTAAAGGTAAAACTTTTACATTTGCAGGATAGAATATAAGATTATTTAATAGACTGTAACGTGAAATGAGATGCAAAGGGGACGTGTTTGAGCCTTTGAGAGAGATTTTATTTTGTATTTCGTGTAGGTAAAAGAAAGGTGGGATTGCAAGTAAGCCTGGGTCAGGTTTTCATTTAATGCAAAATTTCAGCTCCATTATACAGTACTGCATAGCCTATTTTTAATGTGGAGGATAAAATATTACAGAGTAGCCTACACCACAGTGTACTCTGGGCGACTGAATGTGGGTGGTCTAATTATGGTGGGGAAGGAGGGTTGGCTTGTAGAAATCCCCTATCAAGTATAAACCTTACTGTCATGGCTGTACTGAAAGAGGCTGTAAGCAGCTTTGTAGAAGGGTAGGCCCCTTTGAGTGCTCTGCAGTCACACAGGCATCAATGGCCACCACTTATCAGAAAAGAGGAAGAAATGAGAACATGCAAATGGATGATGAAATCTGTAGTGAATGGGAACTTAAAACTTTTTTTGTGTAATATGGAAACTAAACCAAGAAGACTTTTTCTCTTGTCACACAATTACCCATAAACTTTTATTGCTTTGATGCTTCACTGTTACCTTTTATCTAAAACGTACCTGTTATTATGCATGTCTTTCTATTTTTATTCCACTCCTGTTCCCATTTTCAGGCCATTTTCCATTTTCATATATAGCTGCAGCATGAAATCTATTCTTTCTCCCTTTCAACTTCAGCAACCATACTGTGTCTAGTAGATAACCAGTGAACAGCATAAATGGGATTTAGATTTCTGCGGCAGATGATGGAAATGAATATTTGAACCACTAGACCATATAATCCCCCTACACTCCCACCACTACCCCTCGCCCCCTGATTAAATAGTCAGGCTCCGGTGACCCATCTGCTGCTGAAGATAACCACCAACCACACCTCTGTTAGTTTTTCTGATTGTCCCAAACACAGCATTTTATGGATAATACTTTATTTCAGGAAGTCAAATGCCTTGATTATGATTATAAATGGATGTTGTCACCTGACCATACACGCTATATACATAGAAGTATATGTATACATAAGTCTGAATACATTTTCAGAAAAGTAATTTGACTAAAACCAAACTTAATATTGAAACAGCATACATACAAGCAAGCGCTCATTTCTTAATAGAGGAACACTGACATTGGCTGCACTCCAACAGTAGCCTGCAGGCATTATCATTATGTTGCATAAAGAAGTTATTCAAATAGTTTCTAACGGACATCTTAGGTTGAGACATAAAATAACAACACAGCATACACCCAATAAAAATGATGTTTTAGGACTTAGTTTGACTCGTTTGAATGGCAGAATGAATACAGTATAGATAAGCTAAACTACATTAATGTTTGGTGGGTTTGGAACTGGGTGGAGATGTTTCAAGACAAGGTTATTCCTTAATAGTTATTCATCTAGCTTGTAATTGATAGCCACACAGATCAGACGCAAGAGGTTTTTTTTTTTTTTTTCAATTAACTTATTATCTTTGATTTGGTCGATAAACCAGAACAGAAATTCAGAAAGATTATTAAAGTAAATTGACCCATTTTGTCATATTCTGCTCTTTCTTTACATCTCAGAAATCTTCCAAAAATTATTTACATGTTTTGTTTAAAGCTAAGTTGCTTGAAGCTACCAGACCCACCACCTTCAGTTCAAGTGATCTGCCAGTCTTTACTGCATTCTTCAAGTCAGGGCAGTGTTCATGGCATAGATAAACATCCTCTTAACCATTTGTATTTCACCTATTTGTGCCAACACACAACATTTTTGTCTCATGCATTACAGATCTAACACTCAAAAAATATAAATATGCTTGTGAATGCTGCAATGCAACTCTTTCCTACTGCGTCAGTCTCATATTGATTTTGATCTTTCTCCAGGGTTGGTTTATTTTACAGACTTCAATTCAGCAATACAAATGCCATGCAAAAATATGGTTATAATGGATAACAATTAGGTGACCTCAAGGTGGGCCCTTCAGTCCCATGCAGCTTTACTTTGCCACAATATAGAGGAAGAGTTCTTTTTAAAACTGGTGAATAGATGGATTAGAAGTAGCAGATCTCCTTTGTTTACTTTGCACTATGTTCATATAATTTACTATAAGAGCCTCAGTGACTCCATTTCTTTTACCCATTCATTAAAAGCTTTACAGCATATGCATAATCAATGCATAAATACTTGTCCCTTTTTCAATCACATTCATATGGTTTCTTTATTCTTGCCACACTATTTATCTTGTTTTGAATTCTAGTGACCCTCTGAGCTACAATTCTAAGGAAATTCCTTCACTCATGTATAAACCCTCCCCCACTCCTGTTTTTCTCTTTTTTTTAATTCCTTCTATTTACAAAGAATGTTGCTTTGGCAAATGTGTAGACTATGCATATCAAATTTTGCAAGACTATTGCCCCTGATATAATAGGCACTATTTGTTTGTGATATGTTTGATGAGATATGCATATTGTACACTTTGTATTTTCATGTATCTTTGACCAGCCTAGTAAGATATACCAAATATATGCATGTAAAATACCACTGAGGCCCATCCAGATACTCCAGCGTTTGTAATGGAGTAATCTATATTGGAATAAACTATGCTACCCTTTTGTATTATTTTCAGGAGTCTGGACTTCAAATTGAATAGCTTTAAACTTTAGAATATCTTTTATGGTTTACTGCATATTCATCTTCATCAATCCATTTCTAGTGGAATGAAAGCTAAAGGAATATGTTTATGTTTAATTGTGAGAAGAAATGGTTGTGCAAGCTCTTTGCCTCTGGCATGTGGACTTTCAATGAAATCACACATCAAGATTGCACTGAAATCCTCAAAAAGATAGGCCAAAAAAGTTCATGTTCGAGATCTGTGATAGTGAAGTTTTTTCTTGCCTGGACAACTTTCAGTTGTACAGGCAGGAGTTACCCTGAGGCTAAAACTAAGTTGGCACTAGAAGGATCTTGAGTCAAGGGACTTCGTAAGTGAATTCATGGGCACATCCCTTGGAAATTTCAGCTCTCATTCATAGACCAAGGTTGTGCTGATCAGCTTTGAGGGTTTCAGATTGAACAACTTGTTTCAGGTCTTTCTAAATGTTGTCCTGTTGTAGTACATGTTAGAAAATCTTATTGCTGCCAGGAGATGTTATCCCTTAGTCATGGACTGAGATGGTCATGGTCAAGGATTCAGATTATGCCGACTGAGGTGTGGACTTGAGTTAAGACTTTGACTAAAACTGAACTCAAGTGACAACTCCTTTTGACTTGTATTAGTGAAAAAAATATGCAATATTTTTTGAGAAATATCATTAAAATAAAAAAATGTGTATCACTGTTCAGAGGCAGGGTAAACTGTTACCATGAAAATGGAACTCTGCTTTGGACTAAGCAGAGTTCCAGTGATGCTTCCCGTAAGTGTCTATTACAACCGGTTTATGAGTTATGAAAGAGTTACTCAGCTGTCTTTTGCCTCGTGACCAACCTTTCCACAAAATCTTGGGCAAGTCTGTAAATCCATTTGGAAGTTATGTGCCTTTTTGCAATAGGCCACTCCCATTGCCACACCCCCTTTTAGCCTATAGGCAACACGCTTTCACACACTCACTTGACCTCCATGCCAAATTTCAGCCTCTTAGGCTGAAAACTGCCCACCAAAGGGTGAGGACATTTTTGTGGACTGACCGACCAAGAAGAGCGAGCTACAGAGCTGCTGGTTGCAGCTAAAAATATGGCTGACCATTGCATATAACATTAACTATGCTGGATCAGTCTACTGTGGTGTAAATACACAGATGGCTTTACTTTCATGTCAACAATCATTTTGTCAAAGTAGACACTGATATTTACTGAATGGTGAATATTTCACTTTGGAAATTGATTTCTTTGTGTGTAAATGGTGAGAAATCTCACTAGACTCACCACTGATAACAAATTTCCTATATTTCTGGGTGAAAGGAAACGTGTGTATGCTGACACTTCTCATTTTCATTATATCATTCATTTTGAAAATACTGCATTCTTATATTACAGTGCTGTGTTATTATATTACAGAATTAAATGTATTGCTCAGGCATATACCCATAAACCCAAATGAACACAATCTGAATACTTCTGGATATTTTATGGATATTTGGGGATTTTATTTATTTACTTATTTATTTATTGTAAGTTTGTTTTGAAGTATGAAGAAAATGCACTTTCTGAGTTGACTAAAATTAAAGTTTTGAGTTCTACATGAAGCAGTAAAGTTATGTTTTCTCAGCTTATCAAAATCAAACATGTTGTGGTTGCATAGCTGAAGTTTGATTTTAAAAAAGTCAGAGCACAAGTTATTTTGATTTTCTACAACTACATCCAGGTTGAAACTGAACATGAAATTGGACTTGAGTTGACTTCATACAATCTTTGACTGGACCCTATGATGTGCTTGAATGAAGAAACGTGGTCCCACCAATAGTATCTCAGTGAATTACAGAAAAGAGCTGTGCACTCACTGCTGTTGAGAAAGTAGACCAGAATCCCTCCCAAACTTGAAAAAATGAAAAAGCTTGAACGAAGCAACATAAGAGATTAAAAACCTGTGCATATCCACCTAGACCTTCATGGACTTTTTTGTGAACATTTTGTGGTCATAATATCTCCTTTATTACTCCCAGTACAATTAGCCTCCAAGAGCACCAGTGGTTTTTGCGAGTACCCTAAAGTGCTGTTGGTGTCATTCTTTGTAGAACTCTTAACACTTTATTTTTTTGCACCATTTTAGTGAATTATTTGAAGTGCTTTCTCTTGAAAAATATTTCACAGAAGGTATATTTCATTGAACAGAATTTCAGTTCTGAGCCCACAAAACTGTCAGAATTCCATCAGCTTTTATTATGGTAATTATTCTAAGTGTGAAGTGCTTTCAGACCACCAACTGTGCAATGGCATTCCAAAACACTCTGAAATAGGTCAACATCCTAATGCTGATGCAAAATGTTGCAGATTTTGAAGCCAATCTAAGTCCTTAATTTGTGGAGTTTGTTTTGTATGTATGTGTGTATGTATGCATGTATGTATATCCAATCAAGCATAAATGTTAGATAATTACTTGATAACAAACAGCAGTGTTATGTAAATACAAAGTTCCTATATGCATGTACATATAGAGTGAAATTCTGACAGTTTCACTATATCATCATTTCTCTACATCCCAACTCAACATGGTAAGCCTGTTTAAGCATGAGAATTTGTAACATGAATAAGAGAAATAGTGTGCACTTAATAAGAGAAATGGTGTATTTTTCTTCTCTTCCGGAGTCCCTCAAAAATAGTTTTATTCACAGATAAGGCAGAGGAGCAATTTTGGAATTCGTGGCTTTCAGAGACTGAATGAAACCCTCAGGTATACGGAATAGGGTTCCTTTCATCTGCTTGTTGTAAAAGTGGGACCTACCATTTTAAGAAATCACTCTGCAGAGGAAAGGGCCCCTTAAACCATTAATCTATGCAGTGTTTTCAGAGATTTCATAATGGATAACTTCAATGCATAGAGCTCTCAGGCTCCCAGCTTTTTATTTCCCCTCTCTCCATTCACTGATTCTTTTACTTTTGTGAGCAAGCTGAGAATTCTCACATGGGTAACCCCATAATGCTCACTAACATAAGAGGAACTTGTGAAATGCATCACCCACCAACGCCTATTTAAACAAATCCAAAAAAGAGAAAAAAAGAAACTTTCTCCTTATGCTTTGGTTTCCTACCACTGCAGGCCTCTTTGCCTCAGACCCTCTTTGCCTCCCTGTTCAAAAAAACAAAACAAAAAATAACCTCAGTCACCTTTCTGCAGAATTATCTAATAGTCACTTGCTGAAGATATCAATTGTTTGGCAAAGCCTTCATGACAGTCTGAAATAATCAGAACCTCATTTTGATTTAATTTTAAAAGTATTTTATAAAGCAGAATTATGTATCTGTGGCACTAAACCAGAGAGCCCAAACTTGTTTAATAATCCATATTAAAGTCAATGATTTCCACAGAAAGCCTTGAGGTGTTCACTTCAGTGTGAGCTGCATATCTTTGTGACATATCAAAGAAATACATAATAAATTGAAAATACTCCTAATTGAATCTTAGGTTCTTTTGCATAATGTAGCCTTCCATCCACAATAACTGCAAAACAAAATAAAGAAGTAGTAGCAGTAGTAGTAGTGTTAGTTGACAGTGAAAGTAGTTGATGAAGTGTAATTTGTGCATTTGCAATCGGCGTTCGGGCACGCAACAGTTTTTCTCTCGGCTTGGTAATTTGCTGGTGTCAACTCCACATCCTGCAACTCAGAATCTTCTGCAAATTCTTTTACACACTACAGAGGCACAAACTTGCTTGCATGCCTGTCAGTAATAGCATTCCTTTTTGTATGAGAAAACATTTCTGCCTACTCAGCCATCAATTCATCAAATGCAGCAGACAGTGAGTTCTTCACTAGACTATTGCACATATCATTCATATTCAGCGTCAGCCAAAGTTCAAACATTTTCTTGTCTTAGAATTCCTGCATTTAACAAAGAAGATACAGAGATGGGCAACATAGATGACACAGTTCTGATTATACAACATAAACTGCATATGCTTACAGATCAGAAAATAAATTAATGATATGACCTGACAACATAAGATGTCAGATGTTAGAACAAACTTGAGAAACCCATATATAGGGAAGATATAATTATGTATCTTTGTCATCCATTTAGACCAATACACAAAATGCTTTATTGTTGATTAGGTCATGATTAATTAGCAATTTATTACATTATTATACAACACATTTTTTAAGTTAACCTTGGCCAATAATAAATAAGCCTAAAATACAATCTAAACGATGCTCTGGCATGTTGATACAGTCCAGTGAATCAGTGCTCAGTGTTCTGCCCAGTCAACCATTCAAACAAGGCCTTGATGGTGGAAATATCCCTACATGAGCTTTCAAATTATATAACTTTGCATTTGAGTCTCATTAGACATGCATTTTTTTGTGCTCATGTTAAAACATGCATGTTTTGTATCAACATGAGTCACTCTGTGCTTTTTTAAACCACTAAGCAAGTTTTATCATTGATAGAGGTCTGTGGTTGTGGTTAAATTTTAACATCATTGCTGTGTCCCTCTTCTGGTATCTATGTACAGCATGTATGCAGATATGTACATCTATAATTTACATAGAATATGCATGTCTGTGCATGTGTTCGATTGTGGCTTTGTGCAGGGTTGTGTGTGTCCATTTTCATTGAGAGAGGGTGTTCCATAACCAAAAGGTCGCAGAGCCGATCTCTGCAATAGCCCATTGATGTGAGAAAACAGATTGTTAGTTTTAATCGTTTTTATAGACATTTAGAGACAAACACATTCAGGTAGTAGTGCTGCTGTTCTGTTTTGCCATATAGTGCTACCTTTGTGTGGCTTGTTTTGCTTCAACTCTCAATCCCTCTGCGTGACGAAGCCTCTTGATCCAAAGGCAATTCTTCTTTGAAAGTTTGACCTCTTCACTTATCCCATTTCTCCATTTTTTTCTGTCCCCTTACATGCACGCACCAGCACATACATACATACACACATGCAACACACAGTCATATACACAAACACTTATCCTGTCTGTATTTCACTTTCACTCCCACTCTCTTTTTCTGCCCGTGCACCTGACTCCTTTCCTTTCTTCTCAGCTCTGTCCTGGCTCAAATGCCTTTTGCCAGAGTAGACAGAGTGTTTAGTTCTTCATCCCCCTTCTTTACTGGTATAGGAGCGAGAGGCTATGACATATTCATATAAACAAGAGAGAAAAGTGAAGTGCATCATGTGGAGATGCAGCACTGAAAGTAGTGGAGCCAACAAATGCTGCACTGGAACCCCCTCGCTGGTCTGTACATAGCGAACAGTGACCTAGTTTGGCAGTGACATGTTTACGGCTGAGGAGCACAGGCCAGTGATTTCTCTAGCGGAGATTGCAGCCTTGCTCCAGGGCCCTCTCATTTCGAGCACTGGGGCTTGAAACCATTCCAAGAGACGAGACACGATTCTTGTTGGGTGGAACCTAAACACTCCTCCACTTGCCAGTCATGAGTCTTCCCTGTCTGCACCTCTTGGTTTTTGTCTCAGTCCTTCTCTCCCCTCATACATTGTGAACGCTCTCGTACAATGCCCAATGCCAATCACTTGGCTTTCACTCGTTGCATAATCACTTTGTGGCGTCGTCGTCAGTTTGCATCCAAGTAAACATTGCTAAGTACCTCATAGTAGCACATAATACCACATGAAGATGCATCGTGCTGCACAGACTCCAGTCGTGCATGGCAAAATGAAGAGAGAATAACTAGAGTCAGTAGTGTAGTGGAGGGTGTATACAAGTATGGCCACCTCTTTCTCTGGCATGTTTGAGTATATCCAGCAACCAACCTAATACCTATTATGATATGTATGGGAGTATACTTACCTTCTTCTCAGTAATATATCCCACCAATAAATAGTGTGCCCACCAACTTTCACCACAGCCCTGTATGCGGTGCAATGCAATAAGGTATTCTGTGGAACTATGCAGCATGCTGTTATGTGGTATTATGCAGCATTACTTGGTAATGTAGGATATAGAGTAAGTGACACTATGCATTTTATCCAGTTTTATGCTGTATTATGTGGTATTATGAGGAATTAAGTGGTAGTATGAGGTTGTATGTGGTATTATGTGGGAATTTAAGGTATTATGCAGTCCTATGGTAATATGGTGTATTATGTGGTACTATGCTGTAATATGCTGTCATGTAGTATGTGCAATTGTACAATTTTACATCTGAACTAAAAAAGTATTTTGATGTTGAATGTTTTTAGATGATTTTCACTTTTGTAAACACTTTCTGGAAGTCTGAAACCTCTGATGTGTCTTCCCTGTTTATCACTAAATGTAGTAATGACCATGATTTTTGTCTGCCATAAATACTTAATTCATTATTTAATAATTTTGTGCACAGGTAAGAAATATCTGATATTATTTGTATTATTTAGTTCTTCCCAAAGTGAGAGAGATGCACTGGGTTGTTTGTCTTGCCTCACTTAGCGTGCCTGGCCAGTAAATCCTATTCACCCTGTATCATTTTCTATTTCTTGTTAAAATGTATTCCTTCTTATTGTAATGCAGGTAAAAATGGGCATAACTGCCTTAGTCCCTGACTCGTTGTATTTCCAATAATTCCCATGACATATCATATGCATTATGAGTAATTTTCATTAGTTTGGTCATAATGAGTAGTAATTCTCTCAGCTGTATATTTTTTTAAGAATGTCCAAGGCCATGTGTGAGTTACCAGAGGGCTGGCATGACAGCCTGAGTGCATTCATTTTGCAGATTAAAGCCTCTGATGAGGAGCCTGTTCCATAATTACAGGCAGCTCCAAAGCTACTCGTTGTGAGATTCACGTTACCCCGGCAACAGGAAAATTAAATATGTCTTAGATACAAGTAAATACACCCTTGCTCTGGAAATGGAATCTAGTTTGGTGTGTTTGCCACAAATGAATGCTCCTGTGAGGTAGAAAATTATTTGCCATGATTGGACGGGTAGAGGGCCAGTGAGACCAAGCCCCCTCTGCAAGCCCAGCCCCATGCTAGCCTCCTGCCTGTGAACCATGTTATGTCATAAATCTGAGAAGAGGAAGCACATTTTGAATGAAAATGGATTTTTTCTTTTGGTATTAATAACGCTGTTATAAAACCACAATGTAGGATATGTCACTCGTGGCACAAGCTGATGGATTTTTCAATGATATTTCCCTTTTTCCATTGTGATGTGCGGAGAATTCTCTGCAATTAAAGTGAATAAAAAACAGTTATGTGCAGAAACCATTAAGGTTATATACTGCCCATATTTATACTATACAGGTTATTAATATATGCATATTACACATGAAATATTTCACAGGTAATGTAGAGGCATCAGTCCTCATGAACGTTCCTGTGGACAGATTTCTTCAATGCTCAGTGCAGAACAGTCACTGCACTGTTCCCCTGTTCCCCTGCCACCCAAAGATCTGTCCAGCTATTTCTCACCCTCATTTCAAATTCGTCATCAACTTACAGCGAGGTTCACAAACTGCCAATTTGAATTACATGTGGGAGCTATAATATCTGGCTGTAAATTGAATTTCCTGGTAGAGTCGTTCTTGTTCCCTGTCACTGGGGCTGCAGGACCCTCTGAAGAATGTTACATCCTCCGTGAGCTTGTAAGAAACATTGTTGGAGAGATGCAATGATTTATTCTTACTAGAGCATTCTGCTCCATTAATGTTGACTGTATGGGCGTATATATTAAATCGGAGATGTGTCGGCCTTCTTTCACACCCTAAAAATCCACTCGCCTCTCTGGTGTGTGAAACTGCAAGTTTAACCAACCAACACTGCAAACCCCCATCTCACTCACTTCCTCTCTCTCTCATTCAGTCTCACTCTCCTCTGCTTTATCGGCTTCTTTTCTTGTGTTTTTTTTCCCATAATCAGGTGAGGCTTCCTGTCCCGCTCTGCCTCTTTAAACTTTAATGAGGACACTCACAGTTTCTGGCCGTGAGGCTTGAAATATAGATATGTAGCTTTGTGTTTCTTGTTTTTGTGCAGTCTGAGTGGTGGATGAACACGTGGTGAGGATGTGATGTTATGAGCTTCTCTCTCTCTTTCTCTCCCCATCTTTCAGCTTCAGTATGTGTTTCTCTGTCTGTTTTCATAGCTCTCCCTGCAAACCGACACCAATCAGAACACCTCATACCTTATGCACAAAAGGAGAGATATTATTTTTCCTGTTACTTCCACACTACCAAAAAAAAAAAAAATGTCCCTCCAAAAAGTGTGCATCATCGAGGATCATCATCGATATCTCAATAATAACTTAAAGGGACCCAGCCAATGCATGTGTTCTCTGTAGTGGACATTAAAGTCCCTCAGACTTCATGCTTTACAGTGATAAAGCTCAGGGTGGGGTCGGATCATGTGAACTGGAAACAGGGGTGCAAAAGATGCCTGACAACTAATTTTGACCATTTATGGAATCAAGATAACATATTAGATTAAATAAAGATCTTGCTTTTCCATGTTTGTGTTAGAACCTGAGGAACACTTTGAGTGAGTTTTTCATAAATTTTAACTTTATGAAGCATGAAATGCAAACCCATTTTTATAATGTCCACTGATGTGGACACTAGGCTTATAAAGCTCTGTTTGCACATGGCGCTCACACCCTGTTGTGGTGTTGGGTTTAGCATCTAATATATTTTCACAGAAGCAAGTGCACGCAATGATTTTTCATGTACTGTCTGAAACTTAGCTCAGTTGTTACCCATATAGTTCTGCCTGGAAGAAACTGATGAAAATCATTGTTTATGAGTACAACAGTTTACATAATCTATGTAGGTTTTCTTGTCTGTTCGATAAGTAGATTGAAAAGCCACAGTGTGGGCTTCTTATATGTAAATAAATGTTCATTATGTTCAATCTAATGCCAAAATAGTGTACACAATGATGATTCAGCCTATAAAACTCCCTTCATTTTGCATTATTGTGGGCATTGCAAAGCTGGTGTCTGTGACACCATTCCTACACTGGTGCTCAGTTAACCTTTAGAGACGTGTTTTCAACCACATTTCACAATTTTTACTGGAATTGTTTTATTTAAATTATAGCATGGCTAATGACTTTATCTCACGATTCCTTGACTCCCTCAGAGTTTTTTTCTGCTGGCTTTCTTTGCACATGAAGATTGAAAGGCCTTCCCCTGAGCAACTCAGAAGTGTAGTTTCAAGCACCATTTAATTTATGTCTGCCAGAGGAGCGATGCAAATTATGCAGAACTGGAAAGTCACATACTGCACTTAAATATGAAGTATTATTTGTGTTTATGAGGTCCTTAAAAAGCAAGTTACTACACTGTCTGTAACCTACTCAGCACTTAAATTAGCTAACTTAAGTTATGCACTTTTAGCAATCTTCCTTACAAAAGTAAATTTCTTAGGTTGATAGTGTATTCATGCCTTTTTGATTGGTTTAGTGATGCAGAGTGTG
The DNA here is from genome assembly GCA_900302535.1 of Neoniphon sammara. Taxonomy (NCBI): domain Eukaryota; kingdom Metazoa; phylum Chordata; class Actinopteri; order Holocentriformes; family Holocentridae; genus Neoniphon; species Neoniphon sammara. The sequence goes on along the minus strand of OMKZ01033304.1, from coordinate 61,672 downwards.
ACCTTGTCAGTGACAAGTGACAAATGACGTACCAAAGAAATGTTGACAAGAGGAATTCACTAGAGGCAAATATCTTCAGAGCCTGGTTCACTCTTGTACAAAAAACGTATTGACTCAATTCTAATATAAGCAATACGATCTGTAAAGTTTACATTTGGATTGCAATCAGTTTATTGTGACACCCCTTTACACGTCACTATTTATTATTTATATAATGAATTTTAAAACCCTTTGTATTTAATACTTTCTATTTTTATATTTTTTGTGAGAGAGATTCAGCTGTAAAAATGTTCATGTGTTGGATCTCATGTTGCTTGAGTTGAGCAAGTGTGAAGCCTCAGGAAAGAAAAATGACTCACAAGATCAGCTGGAGTTACTGCTGCAGATTGGAGTTCTGCGGTTTAAATCTAGGGTCAGAGGCCTCTCTTGGTTTGCTTGTGTATCTGTGGTACTAAAGCACAGACAGCATTAAACTACCTAGCGGTCAACTCACCTTCCCAATTACATATCCGATATCTTCCCAGCTTTTAGATTTTCATTTAGGGAATATAAACTCTCCTTCCTCCTGATTCTGTTACTTAAAGTTCCCAATCTTTAAGACAGGGCACAGGGCACTCACTATGAGTACTAATATACATATGACTCAGCTCTGAAAGCAGATGGCAGGAGAATCAAAACACTTAGAGGGGATGGCAGAAGGACAAACAAAATGCAAGTTTGAGGGGAGAACCAAAGCTGGCATCTGAGGACTGGACTCTCGATACGAGTTGGCCGGCCATCTGGCATCATAAACCTGGGAATAGAGAGGCCCCACAGAGCTGCCACCACACTAGCCAGTCACAGGCTACATTGAGAAGAACACATAATAGAGGTTGTGAAACTTGACTTGCGATTTTGTTTCAGACATGATTAGAATTTGTGCATTTAACCTTTTCATTTTTGCATTGTACAATTTCAAACAGTTTTAGATATGAGCACGTGGAAATTTGGGAAGTAATAAAAAAAAGTGGGGCTGTTAATACAAAGAATGAAATGCATCTCTTGGCAGGTATAAATGTTAGATGGATGTTAGAGGAGGTAACATATAGTGAAAAACTAATGCACACCAAGGATCTATGTGAGGCACTGATCGCTGGAAGCAAATCTTAAAAAAGGCAAAAGTGTCACACACTAGCTCCATGTGCATGCTCTTTTATACAATAAAAGAATGAAAAATGTTTTTTTTTCCCCTGTGTAAGTCACAGGAAATGTTCTTCGTGACAAAGTCAATGCAATGTTGAGTGATGCTGCACTGACAAATCTGATAACCATAGTCCTGAATGGCTTTGGCCTGAAGCCCAGCTTAATCTTCTACATATTGGTACTCCACTGGTTTGCAGATAACACTTGGCAATGTAGTGATGTTTTTCTCCATCCATTTGCCAGTTACCTACAGATCCAACGTTGATAACAAATAGGACACACACACAAAGGCAGATAAGTTGGGCATCTGCCTCACGAAATGACCTGTTTGTTGTTTGAGGCCTAAAGATGACCGGCGAAGTGAATTTGAGGTGGAGGCTTTTCAATAAAAACAAGGTCCTCTGGGAACATTGGGCAGTGTTCTTGTCAACAACTACCATGAGTCATCCATTAAAGCGATGGAACATTCCCTCCAACCTGTGGGGGAAAAGTCCAAAATAGATCCCGTCATTAAAACATTTCACATTTACTCTATTGATGTAGCAGGCAGTTTTTGTATAAAAATGTCTATTATATAGTTGTTGAATACACTATTCATAAATTAAAGCTGGTGTTAGCGATATTTTTTTGTTAAAATAAGTGTTAAAGAGCTCTACCTTCCGCCAGCAATCACTAATATAGAGTGTTTGGTCCATAGCATGGGCCTTGCCAGTGCCTCCACTCTGCAGTAAACAGAAAGTAAAATTTTCTGGTATCCTACCCCACTTTATCCAATCAGAGAACTCCACAAAGAGGCGGTCCTCTGAGCACGTTCACCATCAGGAAGCAGGAAGTTACACTGAAATTTCAGTGTAACTGACCATGGTGGAGAAGCTGCCGATTCCAGTGCTCCCACGAACACAACCAAATACACTAACTGAATTAAGACGGCAAATTCTGATGGTTGAAGAAAAGTAATATTGTGACTCTAACCGAAACACATTCTCTCTCTCTCTCTCTCTCTCTCTCTCTCTCTCTCTCTCTCTCTCTGCTGCGTGTTCATGCAATGACGTAGAGAGAAGAGTGGGGAGTACTAACTGCAAAAGCAGATAGGAAGTTTGCCAAAATGCCAGTATCGCTTACTGCTGCTTTAAATGGTGAAACGTTATATCTTTGTCTACTTAGATGTTACCCCCTCTGGCAGAGCAATGGCTGTTGTGTTTTGCATATTGGCCATCTTGATGACAACAAGTGACTATAAAGATTAGAGATTTTTTTGTTTCAAAAAATACAATATAATATATAGTGCAATATTTAATTGCAATATATGTTTATAGAAAGTAAAATATGAACATATATTTCTGTTTCTAGAGTTGGTTCTGGTGTGCTTTTATTTACTCCTCATGCTCTTCATCATGGTGTATAACAGACTTTGATTTTCCCTGTGGTTTGGATGTTGGGTTGCTGGGTGTCAGGGTCTTTGTCCTGCCTTGATGTGCTTTTATATGTTTATGAGTGCTTGTTGCCTAATGATTGGTGCAGTTTTATTATTTGTCTTTTTTTTTTTTTTTTGCCATGTCCTCTATGTTTTTTGAATGCCATCAATTTGCCTGTTGACAGCAGATGAAAATTAGCCTGTCTGGCGCAATCTGACGCATTTACATGATGGACTTAAGTCCTTCATGTTCATGTTCATGTGGATTGTCCCTTCTTAAATAGAAAAAACATAAAATATAAACATGTTTACATGCATCACCTCGCTCTGATTGCTCAAAACCCTACAAGCACCAGGTCAGCGATCGTGTTTCTCCCCCCAGCCCCAACAGCCCCTGGACTGTTAGTGCTGCCAGCTCTGATGCTGTAGTGTGTGGAGCTGCCAGAGCACAGCAGACAGCTGGCCTCTTGTGATAGCAACTTTCCCATACTTTGCCACTCCTCTCTGGAGGGTCAGACAACTTGGTGAGCGGCAGCACTCTGTAATTGGACTAATAAATGAAGGAGGCTGCAGCAGGTGTGGTTTTCATATCCTGATATTTTTAGCAGTGATAACGCTGACATGAAATTGCTAAACATTCTTCCATGACCATCTAGAACAAACAGTGAGGTTTTTATTCCCCAGAGTCTCGTACAGTGTATGATTATTGTGTTTATTTGTGTCAGTTTCCTCGCCAGCTTTCTTTTCCTGCACATGCGCATACATAAAGAGCCAGCAGAAATCTAGCTGTGTTAACCAGGTTTCTCTTAACTCCATAACCCAGTTATGGAAACCTGTTTTTTGTTTGCATGGCATTTCAGAAATCAGATAGCTGCTGTACAAGGGGAATAACCAGATTGATAAAGTTCATCTAAACGCACTGAGTGATTACATGTGTCATCACTGGCTAATAGCTAAATGAGTGAGAGGACCTTAGGTGGGCCAGAGAGGGGGAACACTCTGTGCAGAGCACTTAATGTGATCTGTCCAAAACATACTATATGAGTATAGTTGAAAGATGGGGAAAGTGGAGATGAGAGGTTGAGGTGAAAGGGGAGAGATAGAGAGAGAGAGTGAAGGGGGATAGAGGGAGGGAGAGTGAGGAAAGGAGTTGAAAGGGGGAAAGAGAAGGGTGGAGGGAGAAAAAACTAAATTCGGTGTTCCCTCTTTTCAACTAAAACTTTTTTTCTATTTAAAGAGAGGCCACTTGAAAGGGATAGGGGAAGGGGAAAAGATAGAGAGTAGGATCGGGAGACGGGGGCAAAAAAAACTGAGTCACAACTCAATCACAATTCTAAGTCTGGCACACGTCTGGCAAATCACTTAAAAATTATGAGTAACTTCTACTAGAATGCTAATGTGAGAGAGAGGAATAGTGTTTTCAAGGTAAATGTTTCAAGTGCACCTAAATGTGGTGGCGCCAAAGGGAAATTCCACAGTGCTCTGGGTTGACAGACAGCACTGAAATATGTAAATTGCAATGTTACTGTTTAACATTTGCAAAAATGGCAGGCATCCATGTATTAACATGGCTTATGTTATCTAGTTAAATAATAGTAAATAACTAGTTTTACAACTTGAAATCATACAATGGAGCCTAATGTAATGCAACACCTGTGTGCACAAACTGGTTAAGCCTAGCCCCAGGTCACTGGGATGGTTGATGCAACTGTCCTATTTCTTGGGCGTCAAATCTTTTATCCAATCAATAAATTGTAACTTACCCACGCCACACTGTCCCGGGATAATGACAACAATGGAGCTAACGCGCGTCAGGATCTGTGTCCTGTTTGAGCTAGGGGCGTGATGTCACATGACACAACGCATCACACCACTTCTGGTCTGTGTCAGTTTTATGCTCGGTTGGAACCTTACCCTGTTCCACTGACATATTTATAATATGAGTAACAGATGGAGGAATAAGGTCTGCAGCGTCTCTAAGCAACCTGGCTTGAATGTTATCCAGACTTGCAGCTTTACTAGTACGGAGTACCTGAAGTCTCTTCAGGACTTTACTATCTCTCACTTTACTAAAGGACAAGGATCTTGTATGACTGCCATATTGCGAGTAATGCCTCTGCACCTGCTAGTCATTAAATAAGCAAAGCTCTCTGAGTTATCAGGGAGCTTTGCACAAGATTTTTAGTGCTATAGCAAAATAGCTATTAAAATAGTCAGCCACTTCAGTTTTGTTTGAGGTAATTTTACTGTTCACCTCCACGCCGAGCCTGGAAGAACTGGTTTTTATATTTATATACGTTGCTACCATGTATTCCCAGTTTGTCTAAACTGGAGAGGACTGATCATTTCCTATACAGTGCATCCCCCTCTATTTGCTGAGAGCAGTAACTGTAGCTTATATGCAAATTAATGTAACCATGCGGTGACTTGTAGTGACCTTATGAGCAGCCAGTAGCTACTTTTCTTGGAAAAGCCTTGGCAATACTAATAATATGGCTCTCTAGCAGCAGCCAAGTCAGAACTACAATTACCTGTTCAACAGGTTATTGATTAGCAGTTCTCCTTACACCTTCTGTCATGTCATATATGTCATGTTTTTAAATAACAGCTAACAGCATTGGGGCCATCCAGCCAGTAACTTAGGCAGCACAGCAAGAACAAGACCTCAGAAGTCAGACATAATGTTGAATACAAACCTATCCCCAAATATCCAGATCCAACATATTTTCTCTCTGGGGAAAATACATAGGTTTTCGCATAATCATCCCAGTCTCAGTTTGCGATTTGGTGTTTAAAACTTGGACATGTTATTGGCACATTTCTCTTTTAAATGGGTCTAGACTTACTGCCACTTTCTGCCACTTTCCAACCAAAATAATTATTTTGCTTACAAAAAATTAACCCTGCAGCGCGAATTAAATATGTAGCTGGCTAGTTTGTGACTGGCTTTGCCCCATAAATTCATGACAAGAATTATTCTACTTTGCCACTGAGTCATAAAAAATACCTGGTCAGCAGTTACCACGTCCATTTCTTTGTCTGATCTGTTCAAGGATGACATAAAGCATTAAGAGGAAATAGAGTCATTACAGACCTATGTGATGGGTCATCATTGGCCACCATCATCACCATCAGCATTTATGTTTACACATATTGGTGTTTTTTTGTTTGTTTGTTTGTTTTTTTAACACAAGACCACAGAACTTGAATGGACTAGGACATTTGTTGCACTGTTTGCTGTTGTCATTTGGCTGGTGCAGCATAAAACAATTATGGCCAACTGTTATGATGATAATTCATGTCTGTATTCTTGAAAAGGAAATATCAACTGAGTAAAAAACAACAACAACAATGTAATATTTTTATATAGATAATAGCTGTAAATGAAGAAGTAAACAGTTGCTGGTAGCTTACTCAGACTTTTGGACCCCATTCCATGTGTATTGATCATGACGCTCACAGGGACTCACAGTGACCCAGTTATATTATGTCAAGGCCAAGTTGACGTCTGGAGGCAGTTTGTGGTAAAGGCTATAATAAGCACTCTCATTGAATACAGTTGCTTGTGAGGACTTTTTCATTATATAACATTCAGTAAGCAATTACTGTATATCAACTGATAATATAGCCTAACAGGCCTACATACACTGTGGACATGCAAACACTTGAAATATAGAAGGCAGTCAAAGCATCTGCTCAACAATGTCTGCAGTCACTGCACTGATTAATGACTTTTCTTCTACTGTTCTTCATATTTACACTTCAGCAGAAACTTGCCTACTCAGGATCCTGAACTGTAATCTCTCTGTATGAGCTCAACATTAATGTGTGATTGATTGCTTTACATTGTAGCTTGTTTGAACTATTTATGTTGAAATCCAGTGGATTTGCTGAATGTGTGTGTGTGTGTGTGTGTGTGTGTGTGTGAGAGAGAGAGAGAGAGAGAGAGAGAGAGAGAGAGAGAGAGTACAGAGTTATGTGAATATTTGAAATCATGAATTAATTAATGGATACACATTTTTACAGTTTTATGCTTATAATTTGAACCCAGCTCCTTAAGAATATAGACAAAGATCCTTACATCTAAAGTAAATCCCATGGATTCTATCTGTCACACAGGACCAGCCTCTAATGAGAGGGTGAACACGTCTCTACCAAGCTGATTATTGCACAAGCCTATAATCTGGGAACATCTGCAGCTTGACGTGTCTGTCGCCACTGGTCTCCACTGTGTAAGAATTCTGCCAGCAGCAGATTTGACTGCTTTCGCTCAGCTTAAAAGAATTACCTCAATTTAGCGTCATACGGTACACTGAGCAAGCTGTATCAGCTGGTGTGCATTTCAGATGTGAACAGGAGAAATGTCTCTCACATACTGATGTGATTTTATCCCTACGATTATGTTTTATGCATGATTTTGTGTGTATACAAAACTTCATGGCCAGTAGGTATTTGGAAATTAAAAATTTAGGGAGTGTGAATTGCATTTCAGAGTATATAACATGTAAGAAAAGAGGATTAAAATGAGATTATAGTATGACAAGGCACACTGAATGGAGAATTGTGAAATCAGCAAAAAAGCCCCTGAATGGACTATAATGCATAGAAAATCCAGCACATAATTACTCAGATCATCCATATGTTAATGTATTTAGCAAATGAGTTGGATCTGAAGAGCTGAAGAACAAACCACAATGCTTCCAAAGGACTGAAAGCTATGAAATGCTGAATACAACACAACAAATAGTACTCATCCATTTTACTGGGTCAGAATGAAATAACTGACATCTGGTTGCACAACTCCACCATACGACCGCATAATACATATATACTACATCTTCTCAACATAAATGTGACAGCAAATCATTTAAATGTTTTTGCATTGTGCTGTTTTTTTTTTCTTTCAGGTTTTAATAATTCAACAGCACCACTTCGGTGATTCTGAGTCTCGAACTTGCAGCCAAGGCCCTGCACCCTGAGCCGATCAAATCAGCAGCTGTAGGCCACGTGTTCCTTTGGAAGTTAAGACTGTGCCACGCTGACAGACCGAGTGAGGTAAATCCACTGTATTCCAATTATACAGTGGAGCACTTTACCCCACTTACTGAAGTAAGTGCATTACCCACTAATCAGTGCCTGCCTGTACTTGTTAGTGCGTGACCTTTCCTCATATTCATGCCAGCGTAAGTGCCTTGGGCAATTTAACTCTAATTTCTCATCCAATTTAAATTGTCTTTCATATGTATGGCAGTATTGTTAATTATATATAATATTGTGCATGTTATAAATATATCAAATATTTGTCACTTTGAGACAGAAAAATTAAGGAAATAATTTTTCCCATGGTTTCATGTATGATTAACAAGCTGACACTAGTGGTCAGAGAGTATGTCCATAAACACACCTCAAACAACTGAAAGCATAAACTCTTGACACATTGTGAATAGTCTATTCTTTAAATATATTATTACCCTTATTCTGACATAAGATAGCAACCATCCTCATTTGTATAGCATGTACTGTATCCTTTGTTACACAGTGCCATATTTTGTGTAATTTCAGCAGTTTTAAATGAAATATATCCTGAACAACAGGGTTTCCTTTGGATCATTTTACCACCGTTGCTGCATGTAAGACACCCTTTGGCAATGCCTAACATTTTATGAAATCCATTCATATCGCTTGGGGGCAAAAGTCCCTCTGTTGATTCTCTAGTTATCTGGGACAACCTCAATCCTTCTCTGGTGTTAATCTGTCTTTTACAGTTCCATGCAGTTGGCACATGTGAGATAGGACTTGACTAAAGCGGATTTCCAGTGATCTACAAACCCCGGGTGGTATACAGGGTCTGGGCCAGGGCCTCTTACATAAGTCCAGCCAGCTGTGGTCGTCTGGGTAGTGCATGCAGGGAGTACGTTTACATAACGCTCATTTGGGCAGCTTTTTCAATACCACACCAGTACCTATAGTGATTTTAAGGGTGAGGACAGGAGTGAATACACTGTTAGAACTGTTTGAGGGAAACCTGATTTCAGTGAGTTTGATAAAGTCCAACCCAGTTATTATGTCTTTCATGAGACAAGAGTAAAAATATAGTGGGATTTGAGGGCCTTATGAAAAGTCTGCCTTATAACATAGAGGCTTTTATTTGTTTGTGCATGTTGCCTGGGGTTTGTTATTATTGAAGTGCCTTTATCATAGAGTAGATGATATAAAGGAATATTATAGAGGTCATTGCTTTAAAATTTTAACTATGACTCAATTGATTTTTTTACAGCCTAGCGCAATATAAACAGTCATGATTGTTTGTAGTGTTGAAAGCAATTAATTAGGGATGTACAGTGGCAGTGACATGAGTCCAAATGATAAATCCAGGTCTTAACTCATTTTCTGATTTAATGCCACAAAAATAATAGCTAATACATAACTTGAAGGGGCACTCAGAGGGCGCAACACCTGTGCTCTGCAAGTTTCAGGGTGAAATGCTATAGGGCCAATAATGTGTACAAAATTTTTCCGTCAGCTCAACCCTTCAAGGTCACCAAAGGTCAAAGGTCATGTGACCAAGAGAAAGGTCATATATAACTTTGTGTTAGTCCTTAACAGTAACCATATGTGTATCTCTTACCAATTCACTGAGATGGGCATTATAAATATTCTCTGTGTGCTAGCACTGGGTCAAAACTGTAAAACATGTAAAAATTGAATCATTTCTTCCTTTCCTGACCTGACATACACATACACACACATACCACGTGTGCGGGTGTAATCATTTGCTAGCACTTCATCTTTGCTAATTTTCTTAGAATATCCCAGCTGTATTTGTAGGTTATACATTTATCCCATGAAACTTGTTGCCAATGTGTTTTTTTTTTCAACAGTTAATATATCACAAGCTCCACGCTGTCCTCTGTTATATTTGGATTGGAGCATCTTAGTATCGGTGTGTCAACTGTTAAGTGCTTTGGCCCATTTTTGAATGTTTATATGACCACGTAGCCAGAAAAGTTTGTCGTCAAGAACAATGTCCATCTTCAGTAACTGTTGGAGGGGAAAAGTCATCAGCTGAAGTGTTGTGTAATACAATACCTATTTTTTTTTCTTTTTACTTTTATTTATCCAGGGTAGGTTTGCTGATCATGTATGCTCTTTTGCAGCAGTGCCCTGCTTTACACACACAGATACACACAGGTAAAAGGTAAAAACATTTCAGCAAACAACTTTATAATGCACCCATGTAAATTCCAAGATTGAGAGGCAGTGTTTATTTCTTGATGCACATGCAATCTCATTTGGTCAAAAAATAAAATTATGCTAAGCAATACTAAAGACCTTTATTAAGAGTCAATACTGTCATATTTTAATATCAGAACAATCATTCTACAACGGATGTCTAGATGTGAACTATAATATGTTAAAGCGTAAATATTAGTCTCTCAGCGTTTCAAATGCTACTTTCCATTGAGATCACTCTAATGCTGCTACCACAACTGCAGCCCAGACTTCTTTTCCCTGAGGCAGAGGAATCAGCGCCTGATCTGTGCTAAGCCTCAGGCCCTAAATCCCTCTCAGACATTTGGTTGCACTCTGCATGGGACCACACCAGAGTTGTGTCCTCTCTGGGTCCTGGCCCAGTGACTGCCATGAGGATCTTCTCCTCCCACATCCTCCACTCTCATCCACCTTCATTTCTTCTTCTACCACTGGCTTTTACTGCTGTGGTCCTTTCATATTCAGATCTCCCTCTGCACCATAGACAACACTCAACATGGCAGCACGGGTAAAAGGAAACAGTCAAAGGAACATGGCTAATCATTCTGTAGTATGCCTCCCTTCACTTATACAGAAGAGCAGCGATACAGAACAGTTAGGTTTCATTTCGATTTGATTTTCATTGTCACTTTTAAACACAGTATGTCATACTGATGTCTTTTAGCACCAGCTCTCCTGTATTAAATTGGCGTTTATATATTTATATTTGTATTTTGTATGTTTAATTGTCTTTTGAATCAAGTTATGTAAAAATATTATTTATTATTCACTTGGTCACAGTACACCTTCAGCATTTTGATCCCAAGATGTTTTAGAGTTGTCTGTTTTTCTTATTTCTTGACTATCTTGCTATGGTCTGTTTTCATGTCTTGTCTTGCCTTGTCCTTGTCTATGCCATGCTGCTAAACAATTGCCCATCTGAGTCCATAAATAAACTTAACTAACTAACTAGTGAATGAGGTTTAGCTTGTGCTGTCCTCCCAGGCAGACATTCTAGAGCAATTCTGCACTACTTTGGATGGGCAGAGATCCTGAATGATTATGTGCGTGCCATTTGAATTTGTTAATGTATGTAATTCTAACACATTAGCAACATTCGAGATTCATTTGTCACACATTTTATCCATCTCTTTTTTTCTGGTCTGAAATAATAGATAAAAAAAATGACTACATTTATGCAAATATTTGAATCTATCGGAATTTTACAAAAGGCCTTGTCTTGAACCATTTTAAAGTCACATTAAGTGATATTGCAGGCATTAAACTGTAGCAAAATGACCCCTTGCAATGTGAGAGTTGTCATCTGCAGGTCCCTTTCCACCATGGATCTACTAGCCAGCTTGTTGTTATTGGCAGGTTTCAACTTTGTAAGGCAGTCTGCATGGTTGTTTCAGAGTCACCGTGGCAACACACGGAGACGCCAGTGAACAGCCCACAGCGCTTGGGGTCACAACATCGTGACGCGGCAACCACAGGGCCAGATGTTATATGAGGCTGTCTTTGAAAACTGTGTTCTATTGTAAAAATGGGGATATCCTCAAACAGGCTCTACGTGGTGACTTCAGGAGAAGTATGCAGGCACGTCAACTTTCCTCCGTTGACACTAAGGCCTTCCTTGGCCCTCACATCACCACCTCCCCTCTCTGACCCCTGTAACCCAAAAGCCTCTGCATGCAGCTCCTTGTCGGCCATATTGCTGCCTGTATGCTACTAGGTTGGCAATTGGGGGACCAGGACCATTTCAGATGGAGCACTCCTTCAAAGCAGCATGGATTCAGTTTGAACAAGCATTGTAATTCTGTCAGTGTAACATAACTTTTTATTAATTTATTTTTCATTAATAATATTTTTCAGATTATTCAAAGTCTCCATATTCTGTTTGAACAAACAGTGACCTTTCAACAACCCCCACCATTACACAGTTCTTCTTGTGTCAGCATGTCTTTCTTTTGGTAACAGAAGAACAGAGTGACTTTGCAGGCAGGACTTTGATCAGCACAGTGTAATATTTTATACTGGCAAATATGTCACACCACAGAGTTGTTCTAGGGTCTATGACTATTTGATCTGCATTGCATAATGTCTGTGTGACGGATGTTTTCACTGCTGATCCATTAGGTACACATATTGCTCAAGAGCAGCTGAAATACTTTTGCTACATGTTACACCTAGTGCAGGACAGCTTAAATAACCAAGGCCTGAAAATACTTGAGTGACAGTTACGGTTGGCTGCGTGATTGGTAAACACAGTTTATAATTATCAATTTTTTAAAACCATTACATTATATGGTTTACATTACATGGTCATTTAAATCTATACTTTTCTTTATTATATGAACAAATACTAAAAATAAATGACTAACCAGTAATGCTCAGATTCCACTGAAGTGGAACTTTGTACGTGAGAATATTGGAGTCACGTTGTAAATGTTGCTTGCTCAAAAGAAAGAACATAAACAGAAAATGAAAAACCTGCCAAGACAAGATCCCAAAGCAAACTCCGGAGGTAACGAATGATATGTGGACTTATCAACCTCTTTCTTTCTCATGTACACTCATCTTGTGCAATGGGAGCTTGTCCAGTGAAAATGGAAAGCAAGAGGTAAGTAAAGAGAGTTGACTGTA